>LUCM01004654.1:336971-371582 GCA_008360955.1 Fasciolopsis buskii | reverse complement strand
CTCGAATCAGAATGATTGAAAACACGTGCGTTTGCACAGTTAGACTGTGTTCCATGTGTTGGCTGCAGCAGCGTCTTATCTGTTCCCGTCTGTGTAGGTCCACTAGCTGTTCCCGTTGGATATTCACTAATTTTATATAAACGTGTAACTCTGGGGAAAGGCAGCGGTTAGTGAGGCTTGCCTTGCTGTTTAAGGCTGAACGATGATGATGATGATTTGGTTCTGACAAGAACCTGATCGCAAGGCAGCGAGGCTTAGCTGAGTGGAAGCCCATGTAATTTGATCAATTATTATACCACTCGTTTTTGCGACTGAGCGCTAACTCGGATCAGCCCCGGAGTGGGCGGATCAGGGGACTTCTTCGTCAGGCCTCCATACAATGACCTTCCAGGCACGGTTGGATCTCCGGCTTGAGACAAGTTCTCCTGTGTCGCTCGTTGGGTCATAGAGGCACGCAAGCAGTCACACCACGTGAAGGTGCAGTCTCGTTGTGGCGGTACATCCCTTCACCTCGCACGCCGGTGGGTACACAGCCATGTGGTTCGCACGCCGCCCGTGGTTTATTGGGAATCAGGGTTAAATCAACTACCCCAGATTGGTAATCAATGGTTAGTCAAGCCGGTGGAAGGCGCCGGGCATTCGCCTTCATCCTAGCACTTTAGTGGGAACACCGTCTCAATAAGGCAATGCCTAGGACTTCCTCAGCAGAGGCTATTTGAGACGCCCACTGTTCATAGTCCTTTATCAAAGTGGAGTTGTGCGTGTTATCTCCTGAGGTCATGCAATCAGCTCATCACTAATGGCATTGAAAAGATGATTTGTCAGGCCTAAACTTCGACATCGGCATCCTCCAAAACCTCTTTCACAACCACTACCATTCGGCAATTCAGAGTTGGCCCTAAGAGACCTCTCTATCCAGCAACAGAGGCTATTTTCTTGCCGTAATTGACTGGCATTTGTCTTAGTAAAACATTAACTCGCATTTCGAATACACAGGAACACATTTGGACTGCGAGTTTTTAGTTGCACAGTTTCCAAAATCTAAAAGAAACCGTCAGCAGCAGTACCACTCTATACTCCAAGTACGAGCTGTACAGCTCGTCAACGGCATGCTGCAGATGGCTAACAGAAGGTAAGAGAATTGCCAGATTCAACAGCGAAAATCTAGAAGTGGGTTTGACATAACCAGCCAATATCAACGTCTACTGAAACTGGGTTTCTTACAATCACTAAGATTATAAGCAAGAAAAACCGAGAAAACAGCCTATGGGCAGTGAATAACCCACCTGTGTTCAAATCGAGCCTGAGATTTGAATGAACAACTTCCTTTGTACCGCTCTGCAAACTATACATCCCCTCGTCGTCCTGTGCATTCTCAGAAAGATCGGAAGAATAAAAATCCATCAAACGTTGCATCTCTGTGCGGAGCAGCCCAGGAACTAACTTGTACACTACTCGCTGAAGAGCAATATCCGGTCGGAGTGCCTGGCCTGGGCGGGTCTCCTGAATCAAACTTTGGCACAGAGGACAAACCTTATGTTCAGTAAGATATTTCAGAATACAGCTGCGACAAAAAACATGCACACACTCCGTCAAAACAGTAGCGTCGATCAGGTAGCCGCCACACAAACCACAAATCAAGTGACCATTGAGTACAGGAAGTTTGATCTTCGGTGCAGATAAATTCATGGAGTGACCAAAAGACTATATGGGTACCGCATGAGTAAAATCGAAACCCACACCGAAGCGGACACCTCGAAACGCGCGCACAGCTCAGTTGGGTTTCAGTTCAGTTTCCTTGATGTCTTGGTGCTTTGAGCAGGTCAAAAGCAAAGCTTGTTGCACCCTTGGTCTTGTATTGTCTTTTTTTCTCAGGTTTCTGCCACGTTTTGTTCTAGCGGTCCAGTTTAGGCCGCCGGAAAAAGTAAATTTCCCCTCTCATTCGTGGCGGGTCTTGAAGTCTTTAAGTGTTACGCAGGTCCGACGCGACTAAGCCTTTTTTGCCCTGAGTCTATCAGCTCTCCTTTGAGTCTGGTTTGGAGGACGTCGAGTCGAAACGAGAGATTCTGAGAGAGGATGCCCATTAACCTTGTGGCAGCTGGATGGGATCACCGTACTTACTGCCAATTGGAGGAGGCATAATTGCCCTAGGCCGTTGTAGTCTGGGTTTAGCAGGAAGTTTATTCCATTACTAATTGCAGATGCACGCCTTAAGATTGGATTTGCTGGCTGATGTTGCAATTTCTCCAGGGAGCATGTTCAACAGGGACATCATTCTAAGTGTTAAGAGACTAACCCTCAGGAGTATCCGAGGTCTCCCCTTTAAGATCTTTCTGGAGCGTCCCCTTGACGTCGATGGAGGAGACAGCTCAAAATATTTTTGTGCTCTGCCGGATATGAAGGGATGATGAGTCGGAGAAAGCTCACACAAGGTGGGTCTCACGTCAATGGTAGAAGCTGAGCTTTAATAGACGGGAAAAGTAAGGCGAGTTAGTGAGTCCCTAAACCATTTTGATGGAGGCCCTCCGGACTTCTTCTAGTGCTTTTCAACCTCTAACTAGGCCAGCATGCAGGACTTGGCTCCTGTATTTTAGTTGGGGCCAAATAAATATTCCAATGGATCAGGTCCAGTAGTCAGAATGCCGCCTTGCTGGCAAGCTGGCGGGGATGGGAGAAAGAAAGTTTGTTGTCTAACCAAAAACCTAATATTTGGTGTCAAAAAACCCTGGCCCTGGTGGCAGCCCAGTTGACGGTTGGTCTGTATTGGTATGCTTTACCAATGGCCATGCTCCCACATTTGTCTTCGTTAATGAGAAGGCCCCAATCATGAGACCATCTCTTGGTGTTGTCGAATGCTGACTGTAAAAGTTCAGGGTGGATCTTCAGAGGGTCACGTAGTCCACAAACTTGGCAATGCTGACAGGAAAGATCTGAGAGAGATCATTGATGAATACTAGAAAAAGGATGCTGAGCACCAAACCTTGTGTTGCCCTCGCACTGACTGCCTCCGGGTGTGAGCAGGTTTTCTTTGTCTTCACTGTAAGGGTTGTACCACTTGGGGAGTTTCTTAGGACTTCTACCGTGAGACCAATAACATCACAACTTCGGAATTTACCGTGAGTCGGGATACGGGGCTCTACGGAGGGCCTTGGAGGAGTCGTAAAAGAAGGCTTGGATACTGTGGCCGTCGTCGTACGCCTTCGCCAGGCTATCCGTTACGGTGAGCATATTAGGGATTCATCTGGACGGAAGCTATGTTGGGAATGGCCTAAAGTGTTGTCTGGACTCAGGTGATGGAGCAAAGCCTTTCTCGGAATGCATTCAAACACTCTACTCGGTATATTGTTTAGAATAAGTGGCTAATAGCCAACGCCAGGTGTCGGATACCATTTTTAAAACAGATGTAATGGTCGCCATCTTCCAGCATCTAGAGAATCCTCCACTTTCGTCACGTCTTTGAAAGGGGATTTCATAAGCTGTTATCGTAATCGCCTTCTTCTTTACGACGCGGAGAAGAATTAAATCGGAGTCCCCGCAACAATATGGGTTTATTCCTCGGAAGCCTCGAGAAACTGCACGCGTATAAACGAGTGTGACTCACAGTAATCGCTACAGGAGTAAGGCCGGGCGGCTATCGGATTGGAACTAAGAGCGCTGCGGAAGTGCGACCTGTAAGTTTCCATATTATTTGTGGGCCGTAATGGAAGTACCTTGGCTATTCTTGGAGCTAGAATAATAGGTAGAAAGCTTTTTCGTTGCACATATTGAAAGGAAAGTTGTTTTGTCAGACCGAGCTTTGATGGGGATGTTCTATTGCATGTTCATTCCACACCCCATTATTTTGGGCTTACATAAGCTACGGGTGATTGTGAAGCTTTCTGCGTCTCGTGTGAGGCCTGTCAGGTGGTTTATAGCTAACCGGCGAGGTCTTCCTTATTATGGACGCCTTTTTTCTGGGAAGGGGTTGTCTCCTATGTCGTGTGGGTCCGATTCTAGGGGTAAATTGGCTATGTGCTGTCAGGATGGTCCCTTCGAGCTTCGCAGCCATGTTGTCCACAGCGGGTCCATGCTCTATAACACCCGGTTCGGACTAAAGAAAGGTATCAACAGAGTAAAAGTTGTTTCTTTTACCGGATTCATCTATTCTTGACTCTAGAGAGCAGGATGGCCAGATGACGATAAATTCAGAAGTTACAAACACGTGGTGGCAGATGTCTGACCAGATAGATTCGGTGGTGTTCATTGATGATGACCAGATCCAGGAATGTGGAGGATTGTCCTGTTCGGTGTCTTGCTAGAGGTTTGTGTTACGTCCATGGATTCTGGGGAATAACATCTACAAGGGGTTTTCCTAATGCAGGGCCAGTTCCACCGGAACTTGATCCGTCAGTGTTCGGTGATTTAAAGACGCCTATATTTCAGATATGGATGGGCCTCCTCGGAGAACTCAGCAGTGTTATCAGGTCATTGCTTTGCAGCAGTTTGCAGGCTGGGTATGATGGACTGCTCATAGCAACAGCTTTTACGACTTTCAGTGAGAGAACGATAGCCGTAGGTAACCGACAATGCTCGACGAGGGCGCTTGGCTTATCGTGAGAGGAGAAAGAGAGCTATCACGATAAGTGATAACTCCTGCACGTCTCTCGCCAGAATCTTGTATGGTTGTGTTGTATCCCGGGGTGTGTGTGGAGAATGTCTAAGGTAAGCAAATTTTCTGTTAGCGCTATGGTGTGGGGATTGGTGTCAAAGAGTGCGTATTGAATTTCGAGGAGTTTTCTGCGAAAATTTGGGCAGTTAGTATAAGGATACTCGAGCACATGTACAGGAGCTGGAGCGTTGTCGCTGCCGTCGGCTGATTTGCTGATAAGGGTGCGAGGAACTGTAAAAAATTGGAGGGGCCGGCACCAGTGGGTACGGCGGGAGCTGTGGAAAGGGGGGTGATCTCGGGTAGAGATGGAGGTAGGGAGGCTGGATCGGACTACACCCTCAAGCCTGGGCGGCAGCTGTCCAAGAGTACAGCCCACCCTATTGTCTTCCGAAAGGACGATGACGTTTTGTGCGATTTCTCTGGATCTCACTTGTTTCTCACCTTGAAACCTATATTTTCAAGGCCCTACTTGCTTAGGGTGGCTTTTTTACTAGCCTGAGCACTTTCGTTTGACTTGCAGTTGAAAGGACCCCTACAGAGCGATATGCTGGCGTTACTGTCATGCGTGCAACCTGAACGTTTCGTTAAACATACGTCGGCAACGTGGATACATAAAAGGAAAACATCTGAATTACTAGAATACAAATGCATTTTTTGCTTCTTGTTTTATTTCATTCAACCATTGTGGAGCACGGATCGAAAGACGGAATCCTCTTACCTCAGGAGTGCCACAATCCTTGTTCAGTCCAGAAGTTACCAGCGCCTCCCGTGGAGATTTCTGGTAGAGCCGAAGCTACAGCTCCACCAATCGCACCAGGAGCACCGAATATTCGAAGCAGCCATTGCGGCCGCAAGGTGAAGCAACTCGTTCATTTTCTGACTTCGTTACTATCTTTACATCAGGTGGTTGGATACTCTCCCGCTGTAGGCGCATAGCCGCACTTGACAGAATAACTTGTTTGTCGCGATAATTTGTGCACCCACGGACATGTAGACCCCGTGTTACACCGACAAGAGCAGCATCGAACGCTTCTAGGTGCCCGCTACCAAGTGGAACATCCACCGGTGCTCACAAGCACCGTTTCTACGAGTTCGTTTTTGTTTTACTCCCTCTCAGAAGAACCTCTGGGCCCGAAGCGGCTCCATTGGATGCTGTACGGCAGCCATCGGTCTCATGGTCAACATAATGCACGAGGCAAAGACGAGGAGAACCCGAGGTTAGACACCCATTGTCAACCCCGTCTGGCAAAGATTCTGGACAAAGGCGGGACCCGTGGATGTGAGACGCAGTCAGATCTGCCGTTTTGACCTTCGCACATCGGGCGGGAAGCTCGGCTGCAGTGGTGTGCGGACGCAGCTAGGACAGGGGATCACGCTTTCTGTGTTCGCCTCCTAATGGTGTTTTAAGTTTTGTCCGGCGGACTGTCAGCTATCGACAAACAACACCCAAGGGACCACAAAAAGAGTGGCCCAACTCTTCCCCATTGGCGGGCGATGCCAAGGAATCTGCCAGTTTCCGGATTGTTTTTTAGTTCCAATCGAAGCTATTCTCCGACGGTCTTCGAAAAAGAGGCCCCTGTAGCGGAAAATGGACTGGTTCCTCCGGCCCGCTATATTAAGCAAACGTTGATCGCCCAGCGCGGTCGTCATTTGGGCGCTGATCATGCATGCTCCCCTCGCACGCTCCTGCTAAAATATGCCCAAACTGCTATTGCTCCCAGCTGTCTTCTCGTTTCACCGGTCGGGTGTCACGTTCGTCAGTATTGCAGTATTGCACAGGTGGTCACAACGGTTGAGAACAAGTAAACGCCATACGAGTTCCGCGTTAGAACAATTTATCTTACAGGGTAAATAATATAATATTATGTACATTTCTCGACACGCACACGACAAGATCAAATTTATACAAGCATAGCACAGTGGAGACAAGGTAAACAAAGACCGGATCTGAAGGTGCGATGTGTCTGAGCCCTCATGACATAATTTGCAAAGTCATAGGCTAAACACGGGCTTTCGAACTTTTGAATCGAAGCTACATGATCCTTCGCCAAGACCTTCTGGGTATGATTATCAATCTCAAACTGGTAGTCAATCCATGTATAAATTCATCACAGGTGCGTATCGCAGGCACAAAATTTGGCTGAGAAGCGATGGTGAACGTTGCAATACGGCCGGGTTCCTCAAAAATCCAGTGTTATATGGCGAAGATGAGGATGAACATGGATGTGACAACGGGATGGAGATGAGTCAAAATTTCACTGGATATCATACGAATTGGATAGAGAATGGTAATTAACAACATTCAATAGTGAAAATAATGATGAAGGTGAAACAGCGTGAAACCTTCAAGGTTGCATCACACAATTTTTGGGACGAAAATATATGAAGAATTTTGGACGGAGAGCGAGAGCGGAACTCACAAGGATGGTAACTGGAGCGGATTATGATGTGTGGCGGGAACTAAACGGGTACGTGTAAGAATTACAATCAATCCTTGAATGCATTTGCCATGAATGACCTGCGTTGTCCTTGTTCAATATCGGAGATTATGGTGTTCTGTGGTGGTAGGGGTCTGGAGGTTTGGGGATTGCGCGGCATTTCAGTAGTGTTTGTACCAGTGTTTTGGCCAGTCGTAATGGTTCACCTGAGGTGAGGTACCCGGGCGGTCATTGGCGAGGCTTGGTTTGTCTTAGGGTTACGAGGCCCGGTACTGGAGCGTCAGATCCGGATAGCAGCTTCCTGACAGGAATAGGCAACCAGCGCACAGGATGGAGTGGAGCTTTTGGCGGGAGTTTGCGTTGCATCTGTGGTCATTGGAGACCATGGAGAAGAGCCGGGGAGAGGGCAGTCTTGAATTTGTTCCAGCTGGTGTTAATGTGAGTAAACGAAAATGGAAACAGCGATAATAGTAAGTTTCTTGCAAAGATTGCAGGGTCCAGACGACTGTCCGAAAATGCGCAGGCAGCAGCTTTCCGTTAACGAGACTTTTGAAACAAAAATAACGCCTGCTTACCCCCTATAAGATATATGGCTCAATCAGTCCTAGGCTGCATGTTCTTTATTCGTAGAGTGTTGCTCTCTCTACCTCGTCATCTTTGCAGATGTGGATTACATTGGTCTGGTAGGACAGCTAAGGCAATGGCTAGTGAATAGATTCACCATTTTTCTGTTTGTGAAACTCCTCTGGTCTACAAGCCTGGTGTATATGCTACAGGGAACCAATTATAGCTGATCATGTGATCTACCAATTGTCAATTCAAGGCATATCTGAATGGGTCGCAGATGGTGGCGCGGGCTGGATGCTGGGAAAGAAGTTGCCACGAGAAGTCCTAGAAAAGAGGTTCATGTAAAACTACAGTGACTTGTTGCATGTTTGTTGATGAAGATCTGCTGTTGGCGGAGACTGAAGTACATTTTGCGTTCGTGGTCTCCTCCCAAATTGGAAAGGCCGACCCAAACTGTCAAAGCCTGAGCGTTCGGTATAATTTTCCTAGAGCTACCTCTCGCTCGTTGGACAAGTTGTCCATTGTAGCGGCCAGTAGTTTGTAGGCTTACGTCGCCTGTCTAGGGCTGGAATATGCCTGACCTGCAAATAATCCGCGCAACCCCGCCAAAGTGGGGAATGTGAAAAGCATCTACCGGTGCGATACAGCCTTTGGCCAACCATCATACTGGTGGCACATTTACGCTACTTGATCCTCATACGGGTGTAGGGTCCAGGCTCAAGCACAACATTGCAGGTGTGGTCTTACGGCAGTCGCGTTCGAAAACCCAAACACCTCAGGTTTCCTGCAGGATGTCGCTGACACGAGACTATAATGATGCCGTCTAGTCCTACACGCCACACCCATCTAATCTTTGAACGGCTTCAAGATGCCCGTATCAATCTCACCCAAATCCGTGGTACGAGAAGCATCGACAATACGCCCACTTCCTTTGATCATTGTTCTTCTCCAGAGATCAACCTTTGACAGTTGGTCAGGCTTTAAATTAGCCAATATGCCTCTCAGATGCTACATCGACATCATCAGCAACAAGACAGCAACGGGTGCCCATGCTCTTCTTGGGCTGTTGATGAATGTTCGGAAGAGGGTTTCTTATTAGCGACAACCACTTAGCCTTGGTATCTAGTACATCCATTTTCCCTGTGCGCCGCAGGTGTTAGCATGCCATATGCACTTGTTGCTTGCAAGTTTTCTTTCCTAAGTTAACAGGCTTTCTGTGCTATTTTGTGCGCTGTCCTCGGACCTGGTGTTCGCGGAGGCACGTGATTTTTGTCCAGGGTGTAGCCTTCGTGAATGCTTCCTCCAGATTTCAGAAGACATCTTCCGAGGGCTGTAAGATTTTTCCGCAACTTATCCCAAAATCCAAATCACCTGGGTCTACCTAGTTTGTCGTTGAAACTAATGTTGCACTCCGGTTTAGCGGGGGCTAGCTGCAACGCCTGCCCAGCTTACACATCGAGCTACTTCAGGCAGGGATTAGAATTTGGGCATCTACCTAGGATTATCGACGAATCAAGTCAACGGCAAGAGTAGCGGCAGAGACTAGTAATTCCAGTGGTACGAAAGAACAAGCTGGAAGCTTCATTCCACAGTCGAGGGTAGTCTCTTTGGCGACCATTGAAACGGTGGAATGAAAAGAAGCACTTCCAGAAAAAAATGTTTTGCCGCATTGAGAAGTTACAAGTTATATTATTCTGGGGAGGTTGTTGAGTACGGTTGTCAGGGGAATACAAACTTAAGTCGGGCTGATAACCCAAAGAAGTCTGTTAATGCATGGGGTTGGTTGAATTGCGGTCAAAAAGGCGAGGTGAAGGAAACCATTGATAAGTATAAATTAACACTGTCAGGGAAGTACTGGTAATTTGTAAATGATGGTCACCAACACGGTTGGCTGGTCGATGGCTCGGTGTCATGTTGATTAGCGACAGGATGCCCGCAGACCGCAGACAAAGACAGATGCTTGGAAGACACCAGTGGTCGCTCGTGTACCAGAGAATATCGTTTTGCAGAAGTAGGAAGCTAGCCTCCCGATGCTGGGTTGCCCGACTAGTCAATGTAGGAGTAAGGATGGAAGACGGCATTTAATAATAATAATTGGTATATTTCTTGAAATTCGAGAGTCATGCGCAAGGCAAGATCAAATTTACACACAGATGGCGCAATGGAAATCGTAAGACAAAATTTATTCGTGAAGATGCAGTTTCTGTGCTCCCATGAACATAACCTGCAATAAGATGGGCTAATCACGAGTTTTTGGGTTTCGAATCAGAGCTAGATAATCCATTGCCGAAACTTTCTGGGGCTGACTGTGAGTCGCGCACTGTGAGTCAATCCATGTTTGAACGCATCAAAGGTGCGCTTCGCGGGCGCATAATTTGGCTACGAAGAAATGGTGGGTGTTGCCAAGTGGCCGGAATCATCAAAAACCAGGAGGGTAAAACGGTAAAGAAGAAGATCAATATGGATATAGTAGCGGGATGGAGAAGAGTCGAAATCACGCAGGATATCATATGAGGTGGGTGGAGATTGGTAATCAATAACATTTAGTAGTCAAAATAATGCTTAAAATGAAACAGCAGGAAACCTTCAAGGTTGCATCAGACAATTTGTGGGACAAAAATATACGAAAAATTGTGGACAGAGACAATGGAACTTACGAAAATGGTCACTGGACTTATGCGGCCGGGAGCGGATTGTGATGTGTGGCGGGAAGTAAACGGGTACGTGTAAGATGCAACAGGGGGACTGTAAAAAGACAGGATAACGTTGACGTGGAAATGCTTGCCAGTGTAGTTGTGGCGTTACCAGGCCGGCACAGCTTTCCGGAGGTTCGAAGTCGGCTTTACCTCGAAAGGCCAGGACTAATGTGGGCCACGATGATGCGGGGATTTTTGACAAGGCATCAACTGTCAATGAGGAAGTCAGAACATAGTCGAATGTGGAGAGACATTTAAATCGAATATAGCATATAATGCTTCTGTATGTGAGATGGCAATAAGACGGGGGCAAACTGATGTTGTGGGCCTGTGCAATGAAGCGTTGATCGGACGGGGTTTGTTTTGGACCGGAGGCCGACAATGTTACACCCTGAGGTTGAGGTCACAGGAGGAGGCAACAAACAGAAGAATGCTATAAATGGACTGCTGGGGTTGCCGTTGGGTTGCCGGAGGCGGGCTGCTGAGTGGAACAAACAACTAGTTTCCAAATTACGAGCAGCGAGTGGAGGTATTAGGGGGAATCTTTTGGATAGTCTTTTTCGCAAAAGGAGTGAGTTTTACTGTCAAGATCTACGGATTAGAAGTTTTCGAAGGCGTTGCGTTAGCCGATGCCTTTGATTTGTCCATGTGAACCCCGTATGTAAAAGAAACTTTGAGCTCGCGGCACAAGCTTGACAGAGTTTATTCGTTACCTACGCATGGCCCTCATTTGTGGCGGCGTTCCGTCGAGATGTATTCTCATTCCAGTAAGATTAGTGTCCTGTGCAACGACTTGGAAACTACTGATAAGTTACTTCGCCATCGATGTATCGGAAAATTAGAAGTGTAGCGGACAGCCGTATTTCCGAGATTTCTTTCTGTGCACCACATGGCTGAGTCAGTGACGCACCATGAGCACGAATTTGGAATACGGGTTTTCACCTTACCTTGGGGTAAACGTTGACGGACATTCTAAACACTAGCCTTTTTCTCGGCCGTTATTTTTTTGAGGTTTTGTAGTGATGAAGTCCAAATAATGACAAGTCCCACTTAGGCCGAGAGAGCTCAGGTCCTCCACAAGCCCTAAAATGTTAAGCATGGGAAACAATCATTCCGTGATTATTCTTGGCACAATCTCTGCTGCCGCCTGTTTCATCCGACCGCATATTTTCTGACCTGTTGCCGGCTGATGTTTGCGCCCAAAAACAAACAATGCCAGTGGTACATTAAATAATTCGGTTTGACACATGTGATTCTGATATTATTCTAGGGCGCAAACGCCTGCCATTCTGTTCCCTGTGCAGTTCTCCTGTTCTAGTTTTGCTTGTTATACGGCTTAGCACGAAGCCGGGCGCAAGAGAAAAACCCCGTGTTTACATGGGAATGTCTGCAGGCAGAAAAGAGTTCAGGGGTCGAAGGTCTCTAAACCGCGGTAGCAAATAGCGGTTTAAAGGGCACGTCTTTTTCTACTGACCAACCTTTTAGTCGATGCTGGGGGGCAAATAGATGGAACACAACCAGTGCAGCCAAAGATTAAGCAACGGACGCCCACGGACAGTCAAAGTAATGCACCGAAACTTATTTACTCTTCGTATTTTTTGATGAAGAACGGGAAGGCTAAGTAGCGTTGCAAGGCCAGCGCTCTTCAGTCCAACTTTATGGTGGGGTAGGGTGAGTCGAAGACCGGAAGAGACCGAAAACAAGACTCCAAGTTGCTTTTTATTTTGAAACTAAAAAACCACCTTCTAGAGGCGCTCAGCTGCCTCTCTGCGGTAATCAGTGGATTGCTGGCTCGGTCATATCCACCGCTTTGGCCGGCGCACATCGGGCGGGCAGCTCGGCTGCAGCGGTGTGCGGGTGCAACTAGGTTGGCGGATTACACCTCCTGCGCTCACCCTCAAACGGTGTTTTTAGGTTGAGTGGCCAGCAGTCGGTCAGCCCCACCCATTAGCACTGTTGTGGTAAACTGCACTGTAGCTCTTAAGTTCACGTGCACCACTTTGTACTGGCTTTCTCATGCTCCTTCCTAAAATTCTTGAGCTAAATGGACACTAAACAGATTCGCGAATGGGTAGCATTTTCATTGGCATCTGATATGAACTGACGTTCACAATGCATACTGACATCCGAGACCGCTGTGGACCGTCATTTTCCTTCAACAACTATTCTAGTCCGCGGAATTCGGCAACGGACCGATGATCCTGGAAACGGTCCTTCCCACGAGTCCATGAGACATCGCCTCATTTGACTCCGAATCTCCCTTTCCTTTCCAATCCCATCTTCATCTCTAGACCAAGCTGAAATTTATGAACTCAAAATTGCTTGGAACAAACCTCATGTATGAGTATTACGATCGCACAAATCTCATCGATTGTTGCCACTTTCCTTGCTTAACGGAATGTGCTTTTAGAATTTTCGAGTTTTATACCGCCCTTTTAATATCCAGTCTGATTTTCGCTCGTCACCTTTCCGTTATCATGTCCATATTGATATTCATCTCTACCATGTAACTCGATTATTGAGTAGCCTGGCCAACAAGCGGCGATAACCATTGCCCTCAAGCCATATTTTTCGCCCGCAATACGCACCTATGCCGCATTCAAACATAGTATTACTCGCAGTACATGACTGGTAATCAGTCACAGAAAATTTTTTGCGAACCATTATCTAGCTTTGATTTACAACCCCGTGTTCGGGAAATCACATTGCCTGTTATGATCTTGTGAGCGAAACTATGTTGCATTGCATGTTTGGTTTCCGTTCTCCGTGTTTCTACTGTGCCTTCATTGCCCAATTTTGATCTTGCCTTGCGCATGACTGTCGTGTGTCGAGAAATATACAAAAACAAACCTTTCAAATTACATTAAGGACGCTCTCACCCCCTTTTCTTCACTTTATATTGTTCGTATTTCCTGTGCATCATCTACGTAAAACTTGGTCTTGCCATGCGCATGCTTCTTACAAATCGAGAAATATACATTATTATTATTATCATATGTTTACGAAAGTTTTTACTGTTTTCTCCCACGATTTCCGGCTTTTGTTCTGTGAAAAAACGGTACATCAACCCGCCTGCAAACGACTGCGCACAAAAATTTGTATCGCCCCTGATATGGCTGATCTGAAGGAGGCTGTGACCAGTGGCGCAGGGTCGGTTATCGCAGACTTAGCCTTCGAAACCGCCTGCGCCTTCGGTAGCTCTTCGCTGAACCCGCTTTAAGAGTCATCCTGGGCAGTAGTTAGAATGTACCACCTGATCACCCGGAGCAAACAGAAGCGTCTTACCGGATGCTAAGAATTTATAAATTCTGGATAGGTTTCCCCTAGTTGGCATGAATATACGATAAGCGGATCTGCTTGGTTTCTTGCGATGGAAAAACCTCAGAGTTTGTCATACAGCCAGAATCCAGTATATACAGTTCCGCGTCGGATGCACCTCACCCTTCCTGTCGCTCAATAATCTGGCTTCATATACATAAACCTCATCGCTGTAACTGTGTATAGGGTTGCTAATTCTCTCCTTTCCACTCCGCCGACCAACTCCAAAACCGCCACCAAAACTTTGTGGCATCAATACTCGGCCACCGTCTTCGAATATCAACTTTCAGTATCATCTCCACTCCGTAATTTTAATCACCGCCCCTCTCCAAGCAAACGAATTTGGCTCGTTAGAATAACCTCTCTTCTGACGAACCCAAACAAGTCCCTCGGGAAGAAAATGGATAAACATTTTGGATTCTTTTTGTCTCACTACTCATCAATGTGTTTGTCCATTTTAGATACTACGAACCTCATAATATCCGCTTGAACATAGAGTCGTATATGGTTTTTTCTTCCCCCAGTGACATTTTCCATTTATCATAGCTGCTGGACCCGATTATTTCTTATGATTCAAAAGCATGATATCTCCTACGGTGATGTATAGCTGATGGTTTCATCGCTGTGAATTTAGTCAGTCCTTGGCACCTGTCTTTTTCTAGTTCGTTCAGTATTTATATCTACAGCAGTTGTTCATTGTCTGCCTCCTAAATACGGATTAATTTTCTTTTACTCACGAGCGCAAGCGATCTACACGCTAAAATAGCTTGTCCACTCATTTATAAGCACCTAAAAGTCTCCAATAGCTCACAGCATCAACCATCATCTATAAAATTTGGGTTGCATTATGCATTCTAGTGCCTCACTTTTCTGAGCTGCTGGTAAGGTTCATCAGTTCCTAATCCGCAGCTGGCAGCTAAGCCAGACCGCCATCCTCTTCCTTTCTTATTCCGGGTCGTCCATTTCTGCTTGAGTATATACTTTTACTTCATGCTCTGGCTTCCGCCGTTTCTGCTAGCCTGGGGTTATCCTAGCTTGCTTCTCCTGCCTACGCCATATTCGCATTCATTCCTTCAACTGCCCTGCAAATCAGGCTTGCCATAATAGTACGGGGCGCTGCCATATCCACTGTTTTGGCCGGCGGAGTTTGGGTGAGCAGCTCGGCTGCAGCGGTGTGCGGGTGCAGATAGGTCGGCGGCTTGCAACTGTTTTCACACCTAAAAGGTGTTTTCCCGGTTGGGTAGCCAGCACTCGGTCAGCCCCCATTAGCAATGTTGTAGTAAACAGCCCTCTAGTCACTATTTTCACGTGCACCACTGCGCACTGGCTTCCTCTCGCTCCTTCCGAATTTTATTTGCTAAAACCATACAAACGGACTCGCGAGGGAAGTAATTTCATTAGCATCTGATTTGAACAGACGTTCAAAATGCATCTCACCATCATGAAATTGGCTGAAGGCGGATATTTCTCGTGGACCTTCATCCTAGCCTGCGAAATTTGGCAACAGACTGCTGCTTCTGGCAACTGTTCTTCACACGAGTCTACCAGGCATTACCTCATTTGATTGTGGTCCACCTTATTATTTTCCCAACTGCAAATCCACTAATGAGCTTAGTTGAAATTTTATGAAATCAGCATTATCCGAAACAAACCTCACGGAACAGACACGCTTGCAGCTTCTATCTCGTGCTCAGCGGACTGTGGTTCCAAATTTTTTGCCATTTGTTCTCCTTGTGTCCCTTCAATATACTGCTCACCAAACTGTGCATTCCGCGAGAAAATGCCTCCAAATTTCTGGTCCCTTGTTTCATTGCGTTTTTGATCTTGCCACGAGTTATCCAATCTACCAAGTCCAATTAGTGTTCATTCCCAACATTCAGAAAACGCGCCACTCTATGGGACTTTCCGGTGGCATCATCGATCCACTTCGGTTTGCTGCTTGCATATGACGGCCTACGAGGTGCGCAGCAATAACACTGAGGGACGCCGACGAGAAGTCCTCGTTGGACCCAACTACTCTGAGTGGAAATTCGCCAATATTTATACTCTTACCAAACATATGAACTTGCGTACTTATTACTGACCACTGTCTAGGTCCTCACCGTTTGCAAGTAAGTGCTTATTTTTTCTCCTTTGTCACTATCGTCGCAGGCTATGATCATGCACATCGCGTGTTCCTGGCACTGTCCAGGACATAAAGTGTTATTATAATAACTTTTTGATGCTATCTCTGAGTTTGGGTAGCATCGCCCATCAGTAGGAAAGCAGTGGATTTATTGTTGTTCCTATTAATCGAGAATTTCTGGTTCACGCTAAAATTCATTCCTCGAAATTTCAGTACATTTGCATGAAATGCACTAACGTTCACCAGTGCAATCACCTCCCAAACTTGTGAATCTACGTTTTCCAGCCGTAAAATCTCAAGCAAGCAGTGCAAAAGGCGTACCCCTGAAGGTAATCGCTGTCACACGGACGCCTGGATAGGCTAACGTCCATAGCCGCCTGGCATATGTTCATTCACGGATAAGCTTTTAAGCACTTTCTCATCCCCCAGTCAAAAGCAAAGCGGTGGTCAACCTTACCCAGTCCCAATCAGCGGGGAACGCATTCCAGTCATCTATTCAATTAATCACACCACACTACATGATAATAGCCAATCTGTTGGTCCAACAAGCAGATCTGTGTATACACCATGACTATCTGTCACGACACCACGAATTCTAGCAAGCCATCTCGACAGAGGGCTTTGTCAAATTGAAGGACCCCTAAAAAGGGCCAACAAACAGTCGTTACTTGCAATCACCACGACGTGACAGACCTACGACGCGCACAATTCTTATACCCATCGGGAACATACTGATTCAGTACTAGCACGACAACAACGCTTGTCCAAATTTAGAGCCTGCAGCTGGCCCCCTTGCTCCAACTTACTAACCCACCCTGTTAGGACAAATTATTGCCGTACCAACGCATCTCCCCAAACCTTGTCGTTCATGCCTTGACACTAGAAACTTCCATCCAACCAATTTCGCAAGACACAACTCTGCCGCTCCCGCGTTAGGTGGCAAAAAACATATATCCGCAGCTCGTCCCTTGATTCTGCGTCTGTCCTAAATCGCCTCTATCAACCAGTTGTACCCCGAAACCTCTGAAAATGACTACAACCCGAGCGACACGCGCGCTTACTTGATAATCGCCTTTTTCTTTGGCATTATACAAAGCCCCACATAATCTCCTTAGATAGCTAGTCCCTCACCAGAATTTTCACAAATCTACCATCTTGCACCGTCCGATTCCATACCGCAATTATCTGAACTTCGTTCACCGACTCCTCAGATTTATTTTATAACCTTGTTTTTTAGTCCACGCAGACCGGTGCACTCACCTCAACCAGGGCTGCCGGTTCATCAAAGATATGTACTATCCGAACCCGTTGGCTACCTGGCCCCTGCAAAGCCCACCTCTTAGATGGCATATGAACTTAAAGGCTGTGGCAAATATTCACTATTCCCCCTGAACTCTCGTCATCTGGCCAAAAATCAGAGAGCTAAGGCCGTTGGCAGACGGCATCTATAACGGTATTATCCCGATAACAGAAACCCAAAGAGCCAATCAGCTCTACCTCTCCTTTATGGCGGGCCACAATTCCCAACAAACCAATAGATCAAGTCGTGGAGGAGGTGGTTGCCTGGTTCCCGTAAAGCAACCCCACACGGCCTCCACCCTCCAACATCCTATGCTTCACTCCATCCTCGACGACCCTTGGCTTCACAGTTGACTAACTGAGCCTGCATTCCACATAGGATCTACAAACCGGCCCCGAAACTCGAATAACTCAGACAGTTCTGGTGTCGTCAAAGCCGCCTTTTATCTTTTTGATCTCTCCCCTAGCCACAAGATAATTTCAGATGACTCAAGTGTCCTAAAATTTGTTGATCCCCCTCATCACTCCCAACAACCGTACGTGACTTGTCTTCGCACCTCACGCTAAAGGATGGACTCAACAANTCTAGTTTTCGCTCATCTCCATTCCGTTATCGCATCCATACTGATACTCATCTCCACCCTATGACTCTCTTGACTATCGAGTACCCCGGCCAACGGGCGGCGACAGCCATTGCCCTCCAGCCATATTTTGCGCCCGCGATACGCACCTTTGTTGCATTCAAACAATATAACTCGCAGTTTAGGACTGGAATGCAACCACAGAAAAATCCTTGTGAACCATTACCTAGCTTTGAATTAAAGCCCCCTGCTCGGAAAACCACATTGCCTGTTATGATCCTGTGAGCGAAATCACATTGCGTTGTATGTTTGGTTTCCGTTTTCCATTTCTTAACTGTGCATTCCTGGCCTAATTTTGATGTTATCTTGAGCATGACTCTCGTATGTCGAGAAATATACAAAAACAAACATACCGCACCAACGCATTCTCCCAACCCTTGTCGTTCATGCCTTGACACTAGAAACTTCCATCCAACCAATTTCGCAAGACACAACTCTGCCGCTCCCGCGTTAGGTGGCAAAAAACATATATCCGCAGCTCGTCCCTTGATTCTGCGTCTGTCCTAAATCGCCTCTATCAACCAGTTGTACCCCGAAACCTCTGAAAATGACTACAACCCGAGCGACACGCGCGCTTACTTGATAATCGCCTTTTTCTTTGGCATTATACAAAGCCCCACATAATCTCCTTAGATAGCTAGTCCCTCACCAGAATTTTCACAAATCTACCATCTTGCACCGTCCGATTCCATACCGCAATTATCTGAACTTCGTTCACCGACTCCTCAGATTTATTTTATAACCTTGTTTTTTAGTCCACGCAGACCGGTGCACTCACCTCAACCAGGGCTGCCGGTTCATCAAAGATATGTACTATCCGAACCCGTTGGCTACCTGGCCCCTGCAAAGCCCACCTCTTAGATGGCATATGAACTTAAAGGCTGTGGCAAATATTCACTATTCCCCCTGAACTCTCGTCATCTGGCCAAAAATCAGAGAGCTAAGGCCGTTGGCAGACGGCATCTATAACGGTATTATCCCGATAACAGAAACCCAAAGAGCCAATCAGCTCTACCTCTCCTTTATGGCGGGCCACAATTCCCAACAAACCAATAGATCAAGTCGTGGAGGAGGTGGTTGCCTGGTTCCCGTAAAGCAACCCCACACGGCCTCCACCCTCCAACATCCTATGCTTCACTCCATCCTCGACGACCCTTGGCTTCACAGTTGACTAACTGAGCCTGCATTCCACATAGGATCTACAAACCGGCCCCGAAACTCGAATAACTCAGACAGTTCTGGTGTCGTCAAAGCCGCCTTTTATCTTTTTGATCTCTCCCCTAGCCACAAGATAATTTCAGATGACTCAAGTGTCCTAAAATTTGTTGATCCCCCTCATCACTCCCAACAACCGTACGTGACTTGTCTTCGCACCTCACGCTAAAGGATGGACTCAACAAGTGGCCACGCCCACAAAGCATCACGATATATTGGACCTAGCTTTTATGCACAACATACCTGATGTTAGGGTTCCAGCACTGAAACCTTTCCTTGGGAGTGAACATAGGATGATCGCGTGTGGCTACTCTTTTCTGAAGTAAATCCGCTCCGCTGGTACGCATCAAGCTTGCTCTCTCCTCCTCCCATGAGCACACTTGTTTGGACTAAATCCTTGAGAACGTACGAACCCTTGACCGGTGTAGCACTTACCTATTGCCTGACCCGCAGAATGCGGCGGACAAGCTGCATGTCAACGTTTTACAATTAGTAATATTTCTTCTCAGAACACCCAGCATAAACCCTAGAGGCTAAGTGAAAATTGTCAGGTCCATTCGGAAATTCTGAAGGCCCAGGGAACCTTTAATAAAACAAAAGACTTCTCACTTTTATGTAAAGCTAGCCACTTACACCAAGAATTACTTGCTGCATTTGAAACGTGGTGTAAGAGGCGAGAAATGACAACATATCGGTCGCCCAATACAGCTGGGATTTTCCACATTTTCTAGCCCGTTCGATTTTCATTTTTTTAGACATTCCATATTTTATTACCTTCACTGTCCTACGCAGTCCTCTGTAGACATGGCTGAGGTATTCAATAAATAACTGCTTTCTTTCTTTATAGATATTTTAATCTTAAAATCCACCCCATCACTTAGGTTATCTTCCATTTAAGCCGCTCATTTTTTGGCATCGTCATATTATCAAATTTGCCAAGCTTTCCCACGATACTGTAGCTAATGGGATCTCGCAAAACCTGTTTTGAACCGCTGGTAGAGGTATCCTGCATTTTTTAAACCCGCCGTTGCCCTTCTTGTGTTTAGATACTTCTTTGTCAGCACGAAAGAACTCAATTATTGTCCCATTTCCCAAAAACTATTTTGCATGACCCCGAGAACCTCTGCCCCATCAACCGTACCCAAGCTCTACCCAGGCTCATGAACAAGGCCGATAAAGAACAAATGATAGAGGTCCCTTCCACTTACAGTCTTATCAACTCATCCCAACAAGGTTTTCTTGGGAACCAATCCTGCTTCTCCCGTCAGTTTGACATCTTGAATCTAGTCACCCATTAAGCTGATACCCACGCATAATCTTTTTAGACATGTCAAAAGCGTTCGGCTGTATTTCCCATTCCCACGTTTATTACCTTATTTTTCCGATCACTTTAAAGTAGTCAGTGTTAATGGCTGGTGTCCTTCTTCCTGCGCTATTGTCCGTGAGGTTATACAGAGTGGCGCCCTTGGTCTCTTCCTGTTTCTGCTAATTGTTGATGATATATGTAAAGTTATTCATCGCGACACACCGGTCTTATTTGCCGGTGAAATTACAATAGTCCATCTTTCTGTAAACCGCTTTCTTTAACTCCACATTGTGTATATGACTGAAGACCTATAACCCCTCGATTACTGGCACTCCAGATGGCTTATGAAGTTCTGTGCTCCCAAAAGTTTGCCAGTAATATTTAAATTCCGTGATCCCTCAATGTCTCTTTATATCAGCGGCATACCCACTTCTGTAAGTCATACGGTTAAGTGTTTGGGGTTACGGCAATCCTGCTCTTTTAATTTCCATGAGCAAGCCCACCACCAAACGGCCGAAGCCAAAAGAACCGCCACAATGGCCCCAAGGGGGTTCCGCAATCAAGATCGCAAACTAATGACTTTCAAATCCCAATTTTGTCCCCACCTCGAATATTGGCTGATTATCTTCATGAAGATGCATAAAGTCTATCGAACCAGAGTGGAGAAAGTGAGGCCGGCGTCCGCTGAAAACCTCATTGGTCTCTCTTCTAACTACGCTAAGGGGCCAGATGCAAGGCCCTATGGTATGGCCAAACCAAATTAAATCTCACACTTTGTTTTAATCTACACCACACCAATGTTTATTCTGCTACAACCTTTGTAAAGGACACCGTTAAATCCACACCAAATTCGTAGCGAATGCTGCTCATTCAAAACATCCATGGTTCGGCTACTGATCAGGGCAAAATGCTTCAAATTTGCCTACTCTTGGCTGCAAAAGAAACGCGCTAGTTTCCTCCGGTCATGCCCACCTTTAGCTCAAATTAAAGCCCAGCTGGTAAGGCTCGTAGATATCCAGCCCCTTATTAATCTGACATAAGCTAGCATTGGATTAAATGAGGCTTAAAAACGTGGGTTAGAATTCCAATTTATGACCGAGTCTCTGCTGCGTCCACCACCTGAGGTCCTTGGAGTTTAACTTCACCATCTGTCACCCCACTTTCTTGCAAGTTCATACCAATGCTTTCTATATCCTGCTATCGTATTTAAGTGGAAGCATCCCGAGTACCACTGGTACAGGTGACTAATCGTTCAAATGCTCCAAACATGGTATCGCAAAACTTTTAGAGTACTTTCGGGGGGATCAATGCTCCTATCACATGATCTGATTCTGATAACCATCAGCTTCTGCGCCCCATCCGTTCCATGTCATCTCATCCTATGTCTCCGCTGCGCTAAATAGGCCGTTTTCGGTTTTCGCAAAGTTTGATATTGCCCGAAAACTTCACCTAATAACTGCGGTCCAGTTACCAACCTTTGCTCAGTAGAAGCCTTATGCTGCCAGTCAGCTGCCATTTTCTTTTTTGCAAACTAATCTTCGTGGCTAGTAATTCCATTGACCAAGCCATTAAACCATTTGCACCGTAGCTCCATCAGAAAAACGGAGTCAGCTAACACGGAAATAGATTAACGTTTGCTGTATCCTGCCTCCTCTAATTCTCAACAGAACTCAAAAATCCTCCATTTCCAGCGCTGTTTTCTATGCTCAGTTAGCCTCTCAAGGCAAATTAATCATGACAATTGTCAGCCACTAAGGATGTCCAAAAAATAGCACCTAATACTCTGGAATATTTCTAATTTTTCCGGAACTGAATTACGCGGGCTTCATGATGACAATCGCGACGATAACTCTCCTGATCCATCGCTGGCTCCGGTCAGCTTACCACAGTAGTCCCCTTATTGTCAATTAGTGCACGACAGCCCACGAAGAATTAAACTGTATCTATGACGCCGGCCAAATCACCTCCCTATTCTCCTTCATAACCTTCGACTTTTGGCTTTGGCCTTGCTGTTCCAAGGCGGCCGCCTCCAAATTCCGAGATTGGGGGTAACAACGACACCCTAGCTAACAACGAAACTTGCAGCCTGCTCCTGTACATTTTTATTCAGATGGCTAATCTTAGATCTAAAGAGTTTTTTACTTGTTTCCATCAGTAACTACGGTGCATTAGTCACCATAAGCCTTAGCTAGAATGCAAGACAGCCCAATTCCTTCTGTTCTGCTTCAGATCCCGCAACCAAGCATTAAGCGTTATTCCCGATTCAGTTCTCGCATGCGCAACTCCAGCTCTACCAGCTTTTTACCTCTGCCAACACTCTGCTAGCCCGATTTGGCGCCCGAGTACCAGTCCGTTTCTTGCGAAGACAAACAAAACTACACTGCTGGTCGCCTTTGAATCCCCTACTCAGATGGTCCTCAACGACAAGCCGAAGCACAGCTATTTCTGCTGCTGGAATGACGTGCTTAACCGTTTAACTTCCCGGCCCGTATTGCCAACTAGGACCAAAACCCCGATACCAAAATTGTCATTCACGGCCAATGTGGTTAAGAACTGATTCCAGTTATCACATGAACTGTCTTTTCCATCACACAGACCAGGTCCTTGCCACGAGTACATGAAGTCAATCAGCATTCTTAGAAGTTCCGCATTCTCTACCTGTAAAACTTTAAATAATCACATCCTTAATTTAGTCTGTCGTAATCTTGGCAGCTTTTCTCCATTCTCATCATCAGCATTTTGTTGGCATTTTTTGCTGAATGCGACTACTTTGTCCACCTCGCATGAGATCCCGCTAGGTTTTGACCAAGCTCCATCCATGTATGCTACCTTCGCTGATTTCCATTTTTTGGCTTGGTTTTCACGTGCGTATTTCTTAGTTTTCGACAGGCACGTGTAGATCCAGATTACACTTGTATGAGGATGGCGCACTGGAAACGCAGTAAGCAAACACCAGACAAGAAGCTTGAATGTGTGTTCTCTCGAGCAACTCAAGAACGATCAGAATCTGCAGTGTGATACTCTGGGCACGTTTTTTCCAGTTTGAAACCAAACCAAAATTGTTTGTCAGGGTCACGCGAGGCTTTCTGCGACTTACTCTCGGTTGTGAACCACGCAACATGTCATTTTTAAATGCCTCGAAGTTACAGATTAGCCCACCTTTTTGCAGGTTATGTTCATGAGAGCACAGACACTGCATCTTCACGACTAAATTTTTGTTTTACCATTTACACTGCGCCATCTCTATGTAATTTCGATCTTGCTTTGCGCATGACTCTCGAATTATTATTATATCTCAGGAAAACATTTCGCTGGGTGCAACAGTGGATGTCGCAATATAGCGTGATACCTCGAAAATGGAGATCATTACGGACAGAGCTGTTAGAATGAGAAGACAATGACCAGTATAGATATGGTAACCGGACGAAGATAAGTCAAGATCAGATTCAACGTCATATAAAGTGGATAAATAAGTGGGAATTGAATACCACAAGCGGCCGATATGATAACGCTAGAGATGGTACAGAAAGAAACAGTCCGGTTTGCACCAGACTATTTCAGGGCTGAAATTTTCGTAGAATTGTGGACCGGAAAACAAGGAAACTCACGAGAATGTTCATTAAGCTCATGCGGCTGGGGGCGGACTGGACCGAGATGCCATGAAGGGGAAACGAGTTAGTGTATGAAGCAAAAACAGTCCATAGTGCATTTGCCATGAATGAACTCCATGTTGTCATTTTTATGTCGGAGGCTTTCGGTGTTATGCGGCAGAGGGGATCTGGAATTTGGTGGGGGGTTGCGCGCCATTCCATTGGCACTACTTAATGGTGCTTTGGGCAATCATAATGGTCAGTCTGAGCAGAGGGCCACAAAATTGTCAGTGGCGTGGTTTGGTTTGCGTTTGGCTTCAACGGATAGGTACTGGAGCGCTAGTTCAGGTTAGTAGCGTCCTAGAGGGGATAAATGACCACCCGAAAGACAAAGATGAAACTGTTGGCGACAAAGTCTGTGTCGAGTCCGCACTTTGTTTGTCGGTGAATAGAAGCTGTGATGACTGGCAAGCCGAGAGCGCCGAATATTCCAATGCAGAATTATTAATTTAGATGTGCGGAAGGCGATTTCGAAAGTGTTTTCCAATGGATTCTGAAGCCACAGTTGATAAATCCTTCTCATAAAATAGAATAGATAAGCCTGGAGCCAATAAACAGATGCTAAGAATGCATTATGCATATCGTGGTGCCGAAATAGCACCGATACAATAATGTATGAGATGGCAAACCATCGATGAGAGATACCGAATGTCAAGGAGGAATCGGAAGCAAAGAATCTGGGACCACATAGAGGCTTTGTCACTTATTTACACATCAAAAATGAATCGAAATAGAGAAGAAAGAGGGTGTTCTCGTAGATAGTTATCCGAGGTAATAGTGATAGTTTTATAAGGATGTGAGAGTTCGACGTTGAAAAGGGCGAAAATATGACTTTAACCCATACACTAATATACGGAGCGGGGTACCGTCAAGCAAGGAGGAATCCATTATATCATTCTAACTGTAGAGTAACTTAAAAATTCCGGACCAACGAGGACAAAATTAGATGTGTATGTGATCTAGTTCGTTTGTATTCCTGATTCTCAACACATCAACTGCAAACAGTACCGATTCAATTTTACATTTTCTGGAAGCGCTTAACCAAGCGCTATCCATGTCCTTCAAACGGTCAACACCTGCAGCTCAAAAGAGCGTGCTTGTGAGCCAGCCACTGGCTTCTAAAACCTGTCCCAACGCCTTCTTCCACGTCACATTCCGCAAGGTCAAACATGTATCCGGCTTGGGTAAGTATGTTTTTCCCAAGAAGTAGTGCGATTCTGGTCCTAAATGCCCCGATAAACTAGCACTCACCTTGGTCATAAATCGTTTCATTCATTCATCACTATGACAATTACTCTGTCCCTTTTTGCTTTTGCCATTCGTGGATCTTCGATTATAGCGTAAAACATGTCGTCTTTTCCTACTACGTTGGGTTCCACTCACCCGACCAACCTTAAATGCCTTCTGTGAGGCACGAAACGTGAATTCGCTTTGTTGGAGCTTTATTCCCACCTCAGAGACATGCTCCACGATACCTGTTCATATCCAAGTGATTGCTCATACATAGCTTCATTTCCCCCAGCAATATGCACTAAAGCTCCTCGCCGAAACGGCAAAAATGCCGTAGCTTGCGAATGTTCAGCAATCTAGCAATCCCATCAGCTGCAAAAATTGACAACACGTGGAAAGTCATGATCGGCCAAACGAGCCATTTGAGTTCCTTTATGAGCCGAGCCACTCCTCTGTTAGGAAAAATAAACACGAAATTGACACGGGGCTGGGGGAAAATGGGTCACCTTCGGCGTTCGGTTTGGTTTCCATCAGCTCAAATTCAATCCCTCAAAAAGACAAACCGTACACTGCCCATGTTCTTTTGGCGTGCCACTGGTTCTTGTGCTGTATCCATGAGCCTGACCATCTGATTTTGTTATCCACCTCCCCCGTCTCCCAGTTACACGCATGGCGCGCATGCTCACATCCTCTATAACTACCATCATTACTTACGTTCCAATCCGTCTACAACGTCCCTGCAATTTTTTCACAGGTATACACACTGCTTAAAGATAATATGCTAGTGCTCTGTCAATATTACTTACTCTCAACCAGCCGACAGCGAACCTCATGGTTTATTCTGCGATCCATTCGTTTATCCTTAAAATTCAACAGAGACCACCTCACTCAGCCTTCTCCGCATTGCACCGGGTCTCTGACGCAGAACTACCCTCTCCGCTTCGTCTCATCTTGAAACTTTCCGACCGAAGGACTTTGTTTTACTTTTCTGTCTTGATTTTCTTCTTTGCTGTAACCCCTATCCTTTCTATCCTCCTGTTGACCTTTGTGATTTCCGATTTTATCACTGGAGCCCAGATGGGACTCTTACCTCCTGAATCCATCGCACACAGTAGGTTATCTCAGACCCAAACTCCAAAACCTCTCCCTTATTTCCATTTAGTCTTTAATTTCGCAACGACTGCATCTGGAAGCACAAACGACCAGTTATAGCAGTGTTACCCGGGCAGCACCTAAGATTAACCCTCACCTAGTAGACGACGTGGTTCAAATCATCTCAAGGGTATATGTATCCCTGGTACACCATTGTGTCCAAAGCTGTCGAATCCTCCGATACGTTGATGCCACAGATGTTCCCCCTTCCCACTCACTCCCACAGTTTTCCACCCTTTTATTCACGTTTTTTCTTTTGTCAGCGGGTCTGGCTACTCAGTTGGTAAACTTTCTAGGCTGCCACTCTTATCAGCGATGCTTTTAAAACCTATAACCTCAGTGGTCCAAGGACCAAGAGATCGCCAATTTTGAAAAAAATTGGTTAGATATATTTGGTCTATAGGGGATGAAATTGCTGGCGGAGGGAGCTGCTGCACATGGTGCATATGTGTCAGGCAGCAAAGAGAAGAAAATGGGCCGGATGGTTTTGCGCAACACAGTAAAAGGGCGTTTAAGGTGAGATTGTGTCAGTATTAGAAATGTGGCGGTCTATGGCTAGTCAAAGTATAGACGAGGTGCTTAAGTATGAATGCGGTCAAAAACTGATTTACAGCGAAAAAGAACTTCCTAAAAATTTCTGGTGGAAAGAGAGGTTATGCTGCTACAAATTTTAAGAAAAAATGGTAAATCAAATATACGCCGTGGTTGACTGAAAAGGATGGTATGCAAAAGTGGAAATAAGACGACAAAGCGAAGATGATAGACAGTGTGAGTGTCAAGTTATATTTCATCAGCGGGATGGTGTCCGTGGATAGAGAAACGTGCAAATGGGAAAATAACTGAACAGGATGCTTGGCATATCTTTTCGCAAAAACGAACAGACAGATGGATAGCGTTGGCAATGCACAGGATAACAGTATTTATTTGAATGTCATGCTAAAGCTGAGAACATCACAGTCTAATCTCCGGCGAAGCATTGGCGAATTAGATACCTAAAAATTTAGTCGAAGTTAAATGTTCAGACAATATTCAGCAAATTTTTCTGACTAGGAAAAAAGCCTTATGTCAAAAGTTTTAGAATATTAGGGGCATTTGTGTTCATTGGAAAGGGGCTGGAATCCTGTAATGGGCTTTGAAGTGCTTCGCCCTGTATGTTGACGAAATGAAGTTCGGTCCCGGTGAGCTGCACAGAAGCTTGGAATACTGCGGACAGTGTTCTTTTTTGGGTGCGTGGGGGAGCAGTTTAACGAGCAGCTTGTGGGGTGCCAGTGGATTTGGTTTTGTTGGTGTTGATGCTGGTTAGTGCGCTTACCGATTTTCGGATGACGTCAGTTTTTCCGTTTTTGTGCATTTAAGCTAGGTCAGTCAACTCTTTTAGTAATAGCTGGCCCGGTGCATATTACAGCCGCCTTGAAACACTCATCGACTGCCTAAAACAAACGCCTCGGTGCATGCGCAAACAAACAAATCGATAAAATTTAGACTCAAAATCGAAGCCATATTTTGCGAATGAGAATAAAAAATGTGGTATGAAAAGTGCCAAGACACATTGCCCAATGTTCCGCTTCACAGGATGGGCATTTTTGGAGAACTTGATATCTTTCTGAATGAACTGCGTATTACTGACGTATAAGGTGCGTTGCTGGCAACGTTTGTGGGAAGATTTGACGGTTCCCAAAAGTATGACAGCAGTCATCTGAGCTGCCCGATCGATCACAGACTTTCGGTGAACAAGAATGTCCGAACTGTTGGGATTCTTTCTATGGTTAATGATCTGAATTGAATGGAGCCGTACTGGTATGGTTTCATGAAATACCGGCGGGCAAATTTGAAGTCTGCGCCAATCCGCCGGTGTTTTGTTGGGGACTCAATGGGGCGTTGGGTGCTGCGTCCAGCCGTTTTCCTTCATGTACTTCTAATGTGATTACGCTGGTTGTTATCTCGGATTAGATTTGCTGTATGAAAAACGTGTTAAATTAATCGGTGAGTATTTGCAATTCTCGGATATATTTTGCCTGTAAGTCGCTACGCAAATAGGCAAATGCGTTCCCTTCTTGTTTCATATGTATTTTAATTGGCCACCTCAATAAAAGATACGGCCGTGAGTTGTTGAGCAGTTGGATTTGCTTGATTAGATAATGAGGCCCTACACAGGCTGCGTTGTTTTCATGGTGACTTATGTGTAATGGTAACAGCCTTACAGTTATTGGCCTGGAAACTCTTGGTGCTAATGTTCTTTTGTCCCTTACTCTGAAGACCTTGTGTCATCTTATGCGTTCGGTCCAGGCGGTTTGACAATGAATATTTGGTAGCTAAGTCCCGTTTTACTGGCTTTTTATTGCCGTGCTTCGCGTACTGAGGCACGTCTCAGCCACTAGGATCTGTTGCACGGGTTTAGTGGCCGGTAACCGTGACCATAAAATCAGGACTGGTATTGAACCACATTTTCATTACGCCAGGTGTGGTAACGGGAGGGCAGTAGATTCAAGTACCTTGAAAATTCGGTTGTATTTGGTGGGTCTTGGGGAGAGAGTGCTATTACGAATTGCGAAGACCAAAACGCAACACTTTACGGCGCCACAATATTCGGCTTTCCCCCAGTTGGACGACGTACGGTCTCGCATTTCGCATTGTTTCAACTTTCGGTTACGAGACTTGACCATCCGTTGATGATGCTCTTCGGCCTAGTTTCCAATCACGAATCTTCTTGAAGCACTGTTCTAGCCTAACAAGGACATAGGGTTAGCAGCGACGAGGTTTGTCGTCGTCTGTTGCTCCCGGGTAATCGGCCTTTGGCAGGGGTAGTCGCTCCATATCGACTCGGACACGTCTCTCGCTTCCCCGCCCATCGCTTTCATTTTTCCAGTTTCCTCACGTGCAGGATGGTGCTGAAGGAAGAGACGCGGCTGCTGAGTGGGCATAGAGAGACGGAGTTAGTCTTGGTTTTGACATCGGCCAATGTTTCCTGATTTCTTGGTTTGTTCGCAGTAGGCTGGTGTTGTTGGTTAGATATGCTGAGGGAAATGGCTCTCCATCGAACTCAATGTCGCGAGTGTTGTATGGTCGTGATCCTTAAGAACCAAAAGGAAGACGTACTCTGACGATATAAGCACTTCGTTCCCTTGTTTTCCCCTCTTGCACCCTGTTATTGTGCGATTTCATTTGTTGTAAAGTTGGCGCCATGCTTGTTTCCAAACCAGCTCCCCATCGGATGGCTCGTTACCACACCTAACCTGATGAGACCTTGCGTGGTTCTGGGACACTCCAAGTTTTAGACTGTTTCGTGTGTTGGCTGCTGCAGCATCTTATCTTTTCCCGCCTGTGTAGGTCCATTCCCTGTTCCCGTTAGATATTCACTCTTTTTATATAAACGTGTAACTCTGGGGAAAGGCAGCAGTCAGTGAGGTTTGTCTTGCTGTTTAACGCTGAACGATGATGATGATGAGTTTCAGATTCAAGGTTGCCGGTTCCTCCCCCGTGTAGTGGACCCTGGTGGCTATGGAGCATGTCCCGTCTACGGCACTTGTGCACCAAGCATGCCGTGAGAAAATGATGAAAGATCAAAATCATAAAGCAAAACAATTAGGGAAAAGCGAAACTACTTCTACTGCGTAGACACCACCAGCTGTCGTGTTGGGGGAACTGGTAGACCTCGCCCCGATAGTCTAACTTGACCTTCAGTGGTTGGAGTTCTTATCCTCTCGCCACTTCATGGACTTACCACGTTGACCTATATTACAACCATCAACTGCGTCGGACGATATGTACCCAGGGGGTCATTCTGCGGGTATGGATGGCACGTCCTAACCACCTCAACCTATTCAGGTCCACTGCCTCTTCTGTTGCCCAATACCTTGCGTCGACCCTCAGGATTTCTAACAAGATGATTCCACCGTCTCTTGCATTAGCGAGATGACACCAGTGTTCAAACACTGACATCTTTAATCGAGAACGGGTCGCACCATAAAAACGCGAGAACCGGTACTCCTTAGTTTTCTCTTTCCATCCATGCTTCCGAAAGTTAGCAATTTTAGCGGTGATGTTATCGACCTTAGTGGCTTTCTTGCTCATTCTGGCTGAATGTCGCGGAATGATAACCAATAATTATTCGTTTTTTCGTACCGTTATTAGTCAAGATAATGCGTTTTTTAGGAAGCCTTAAGTTGAATCTGTCAGTTGTACCGTAACAGAATAAGTCTGCCTATGTAGGCGGTTAACGCTATGAATAGGTATATCCCTGTTGCCCCAGTAGAAGTGTTTTTGACGGTCTGGAAGGTAAACATCCTTCCCTAGATCATTATATGAAATATGTATTGCAGAAATGGTGATCAACACTGTCCTCGGCTTGGACAATGACGTTCGGGAGAAGGCAACCTGGAGTTGCATGTAATTCCTTTCTCGAAGCACCCGCTCACCGGCACAGGTTTATTACTGTCGTAATCAGGCGATAGATCGCAATGTTGTCGACAAATACGACGAAAACTTGATTCTGAAGCTTGCTAGCACGCGATCCCATTTTCACTAATGGGCGGTGGTCAAGCAGTTTATCCTTCAAGTCAAGATTCTAACCCCGTGTAGGGGAGCTAGTGGCCATGAGGGGTACTCTTTCCACTACACTCATTCTTGAAGCGTTATGAAAAAAGAATACTGACCCAGGAGTGGTCAACCAACTTGATAATGATAAACCGGACATGGACTTATAAAAGCGTGAAAGGAGGTGCTCATGCAATGTAGAATTGGTTTCCCTGCACACTTGTGACGGAATACAGTGAATGGCATTGAGTGACTTTTCCCACTGGGGACTTCCAGATTTCTAAATTTGTCAGCTGGGGTTATTGCTCTTCCGTGTCACTGAAGTGCCATCTCACCGTTTTCTTGTCATTTATTAAGCGCAGTTCTGGTGAATTTCCGGGTCCATCCACTGGATTGACTGGTCTCTGGCAATCCGGCTTAACCCAGTCACTGGCAGCGTATAAAGCGTACTGCTGTGTTTACCGGCATTTGTAGAACAATACACTGGATACCTAGGATGTCTAGCCCCGTCCGAATAGCATATGAACTGAGCAATGAATGACTCCTCCACAAGGGGTTACGTAATCCCCGAATGGTTCTTCTGGTTTGAATTAGGTCATTCGGTCAAAGGCTTGGTGGGACTCCTAATTCAAAACCTGTGCTTCGGTATGGGCAACTGGGTAGTATCAAACCCACAAAGGAATCATAGATCCCGACGAACGACCGACGATGTGAAAGTGGGAATAGAAAAACTGCTCGAAGGTTGTTTGCGCTATGCCGCGATGCACTCAGTTCGGTTGTATGGTTGCAAAACACAAAGTCTGCATCCTGAAGATCTTCATCGCTCAGAGGTTTTTGATCATGTGCTTGCATAATATCGCCAGGATTGGCTGCAACCAACACGTGACCAATACGAAGGATAGGAATCGTGTATTGGGTGCCGGTTCTGAGAATATTCTATCGCAGTGTTTTCGGCTTAGTAGACTTTGTTGATTGTATCACACAAGTTTACCGTATTGTTCCCTGTTTTCCGTTTCTACCTCGGAATGGGAGAAGCCCCGTGGAGGTCAACATATCACGTGGCATTGTGAAATGAGAAAATGTACAGCGTCTCCATGGTTGAAGTCTTAAAGGTCCCTGGAGCACATGGGGTGAATCATGAACAATGGGGACTGCGTTGTCACTTTCTGTCGAATCAAGGTAATTGAATAAAGAACCTTTGCACAGTCATTGTGCTCGATATGTTGGCTGCTACGACATTAGTTCTCTTTTTCTGCTCCTGTATGCCCACTCCCTGTCCACTTTGCGTATTCACTTCCACTGCAGAGTGTAACCGTGGGAGAAAGGCAGCGATCAGGTTCTGTATGAGAAGGGTTCCGGAGGTGTTGGGAAGAGTAGTGCTTCGGGACCAGTCCCAACTGGTGTTCAGATCCGGTTACATGTTTTTATAGAAACATGTAACCTTGGGGAAAAGGTAGCGATCAGTGAGGTTTGCCTTGCTGTTTAACGTTGAACAATAATGATGATGGAATCCGATTAAAGGTCGCCTTACTTTTTTTTTGCGTCCGATGATTCTGATCTTCGGCTGTCTAGATTCTTATGAGTACAGTTTCTGTGATCCCGAGTAGCTAATAGGTCCTTGGTATTGAATATTTGTTGAAGTTAGTCAATCTTGTAACTTAGCGTCATCGGTTTTATTCCTGGTTCACTTCTTATGAACTGAAGTCATCTATTGTTTTGGAGAACACGATGTAGACTATGCATTTTTTGTTCACGCATGAAACCGTCGTTGCATGATTTGCCTATTCGGTTTGCCAACAGCAACGAATGCAAATTTCGCACATTGAGAATGATTCGAGCTGAAGTTTAAGTATCTTTCCGAGTGAGTGGATTCTCTGTGTCCTAACGGTGCATTCAACCGACCATCTAGGAAGCTTGTAATTCGTACAGGAATCTATCCTAGTAGTCGTCACTGTCGAGTTACGCTGACGATAAAAAAACCCCTCATTATCTTTCGATTTTATAATCGAACATATCGTCTTCGTATCTAAGACGGATCCGTTGGGGATTGCCATCATCATCATCATCATCATCATCATCATCATCATCATCATCATCATCGTTCAGCATTAAACAGNGGGAACAGAGAGTGGACCTACACGGGCGGAAAAAAATAAGATGCTGTTGCCATCACCATACAAAACACAGTCTGACCGTACAAATGCACTCTTTCAATCTGTCTGATTCGATAGAAAATGACAGCACGATCGCCACTGTTCACGGTTTACTGCCATATACTTCACTGTCTCCAGTCAGCTAGATGACGGGTCTTTCGGACCCCAACCACGAAGGCGTGAGACACCTACTTTACCTAACTTCGCCGTACATTTTCTTATCCCACGTTACCACGTTATCTGTTGGCCTCCACATGGCTTCTTCCATTCCTTGGGAGGAACGCAAAACGAAGCACGATATGATAGATGTTCACCACATGCAGCACGTGACCCGATCAGCGTTATCTATTAATTTTTTTTACGCCAGAAGTAGTTAACCCCGTTAAATTTAGTGGAATGTAAGAAAAGACTGGCTACGGCCGGTGATGCTGACGATCCCGTGGCCACAACATCCGTTTGCCTTTATGTTGTAGTGAGAAGTAAAGCATGTAGAAGTGGGATTGTGTCCGATCCCGCTACTGTCAGACGAAGCTAATCAACGACTTTTTTCTAGAGGAACATAAATCAATATTAAATGTAAAAATTCCAAACTTTCATTTCAATGCGATAGTTTATAGAAACTTCATACCAAATCTCATTGCAGTTTTATCGCTTTCAACTTCGACATGCGATGACTTTACACCAGTTTTGATATAACTTCAATAACGCATCGAGCTATTTTGCCAACATGTCTCGCGTGACAATCCACATTCGTACTTATGGGTATATCGGGTTCATGGACTTCTGGCAACCAGTAAAGTCGTCCAGATCTTCGGTGTTACTATGCGCCACAGTTACTTTTAGTTTCCCCGTTTTGGTTCGATAGATATTTGCCTTTCTTGGTTTCCACTCTTTTTACTTCGCTTTTTCAGTTTTCTCATATGGTCAATTTTTCATGTTCCAACCTGTTCGGGGTTATCGTTGCTTTAGTTTTTTCAACTTTGGTGATGCGGATCGAATCGAGATTTTAGGGAAACAAGTACCTTTCGTTTATCCATTGATATCTTCAAAGAAATTAATTATTGGTTCTGGGAGATATTGCATGAATTGAGTCTGGCTCGGTTTGGGTCCTTAAGTGAGGCTTCATCAGTGCTCCCGTTGGTGGGACCATTTTTTGAGTACTTAGCGGCTTTTTGTGTAAATTAAGATTTTCCTTTTTGTATCGGTTGCAATTCCACTGAATTCAAGGGTCAATCTGATAGATTCCTAACAAAGTTTTCAGGACTTTTTGTTTGAAATTATTTCGGCTCAAGCTTCCATTCCTTTCCGGAAATTTTTGGGACGTTTGACAAACTTATTGATCTGGCGCAACTAACGGGCGTCAAGCACAAGTTGATATTATTATTCTATGAGCTCTTGCCGGTTGTAAATACACCACTGTCACAACGAGACTACACCTTGATGTGGTGTGACGGCTTGCGTGCCTCCATGATCCAACGAGCTATACAGGATGGCTTATCTCAAGCCGAAGATCCAATCATGCCTGGAAGGTCAGTGAGCAGAAGCATGACACAGTAGTCTCCTGGTCCTCCAAGTTGGGGGTTGATCTGAGCTAGCAGCTCAGTCGGAAAAACGAGTGGAAGAATAATTGATCCAAGTAG
>LUCM01004654.1:295221-331175 GCA_008360955.1 Fasciolopsis buskii | reverse complement strand
CTCGCTCGTATACAGAAATTGGATAAGTGAATGTGATTTTCTTCTGGTACATTACTCAACGAAAGGAAACGTGAAATGAAAACTGCATGATTGACTGAATCGAACGTTCACATTTGGAAATCGAAAGGAACAACAGAAAGCTTGGGATCATATGGAATGACGCCTATGTGATCTTTTCGATTTCCGTCGGAGAATGAAAACTTATGATCAACACAACTCTGATTGGGACGGAAAACTAATTTGGTCCCCACGCATTACGCCATTTCGTGACTTCGATAAACGGCAGGAGATAATGCCAACCTTCAGTTTGGATGCAATACTCAATTAGTAATTCCCTGTAGTTTTTAAAAGATAATCTACTACCCTTCTTCTAAATCTGTACAAACCACTGATTCACACCAATCCTTGGGAATCTGTTCCCTTACCCAAGTTAATTCCGGACTTTTGTTAATTTCGATGCTAACATTTCGCCCTTACCCCATATAGAAAAGAGCAATCAAATCGACATGTATTGTCATCAGTGGTTTCGCGATATGTACATGACAAGGAATTCCTGTCTAACAGATTAGCCGCTAAGATTATGACCAGAACCTATTCTTTGAATCTGCATCCCAAGTTCTTGCTCGGTCAACTGAATGTATTCCGTCTTCTTGAAACGGAAATCGCGTTTTAAAGCACGCTTGATTGGAACTGAAACTCGACGATTATCGAACTTACAATCAGCAGTGCAACACGACGATAATGCGTCTCCATATTGGTGGGGTCTATAGACTAAGGCAACAAACAAAAACAAGCTCGAACAAAGCTTAGATCCAGTATTATAGATGTGCCAACCAGAATGATCCACCAGTCCCCGAACACTTAGATACTGCCACAACCATCAGGTGGCCGAATGCTACTGTGATCAACCTGAGACCCAAACGCTGTTGAAGGTGCAGGACGGTTGCCAGGTGAACCGCATGTCGCATCGTAAGACGAATACATTGGGGTTCGCCAGAAGAAACACGTCTTTTGTCAGAACAAAACCTGGGATTAAGACGATCACCGTTTGGTCGATGCGTCGGCGGAGACAAAATAGATGGATGTGCTGTTCCGTCCCCATTAATTAGCCAAATTGGGCGTTTACAATCCCGAGGAACGATCACAACGTTCGTTGAACGCACACTTTCGGAGTAATCGAAGATAACCCCCAGATAGAACTAGTCTTCGCCTCAAGGTGCTTAAACAGTCGGCGCATATACAAGCCAACAAACAAACAAAACAAACGACGCCTCAGTCGACTGCTACTGAATGTACAGAAAAGCGCCCAACCGAGCTGCACACCAAACGGTTGGTTGATTAGGATTCAGTCTAACAGTGCATGTGCGCGTTCTTCGAGCTCAGATAGATTCCAACTCACCCTGGCACTGAGCCGCTTCGAAACCGGATCACCTGGACACGCGAAGGAATGAAGCCGGAAAGATGAGGTAGGGAGTGTATCTGCTTAAGAGTAATCACGGAAGCGTAGATCTTTCTAGGCGGATTAGAGCACGCTTGGCATCTATTGATCTTCGAGTTTCACAAATTCTATCTAGGGCAGCTGTTTGCCCCATCTGGTTGAGCAATGCGACAATTGGAGGCAGCTAAGTAAAAACTTGAAGATTAAATTAGTGCGCACAAAACTACTCTCCCTTCCACTAATGCTGCCACCAAATAAATCCATCGAACCGCACTTGTTCATTGTATCTTGTGTGTTGGTGTGATATCAAGGCTGTATACCGCCACAAGTTAGTCTTCAGTTCTACCGTAATACTCGCTCGACCTTAATATACGCCTGTTTATCTCCACTACCGATGTACCTCTTTTTTAACACGCAACTGTCATATGACGGTCGACATTCGTTAGTTCCTACCATCCAAACATTAAGATTGGTATTACTGTCGTCCAGTTCTGTAACAGCCCTTTGCACTTTGAAGGTGCAAAGCACATGCCCAGCGGAGCAACCGACCTCGAAAGTCCGTCTAGTGCGCGTTGTACATGGTCCGCGGATCCGAACAGGCCGACAACATTGTCTGCGTAATCTAGATCACGTAGCTTCTCATCATTCCCCAGTTAGACCCCTACATCCTGAAGACTTCCTAAAGCTTCGGCTTAAATGCTTTATCGCGCGGCCAGCTTAACTGATCATTAAAGTGTCTCGCCAAACGGTCCGGTCCTTTTTGCCTACCATGAGGTCGATTCCTATCGCACACGACTTCACTTACCGAAGTTCGCAGCATAAGCTTAAACATCTTTTGATGTTACCTGAGCGGGACGCCACTTTCCTCCATCTCTGCGGGTACCTAACCCACCAGCTTTCGCGGTCATTCCTAAGGGTTATCTTCAAACTGACGCTGCATCGGTCAATGCAGGCTTATTCACTTCCTTGGGCAGTTAGGCAGCTCGCTGTTTGCTCCATTAGAATTAGCGACGCTTGCGAGATCCAGTATTTTTGATGAAATGCCTAGATCTAGAACCACAGGCGAAATTTGCTGCCAAGTGCACAGCCTGCTTAATTTGATCCCACTGATCGTCTCATTGCTATTGGTCGAAGTTCCTACTCCCTCGGACAGTTTCTGTTCGTAGCTTTTGCGAACAGCCGAATCAGACACGTTCGACAGCCAATCGGGTTTGTGGCCTGCGTCGATGGCCGTTGAGCTTGCCAGCAAAAATCGCGATTAAACTATCGCCATGGTCCGATTCGACGTACGTGGTCCAGTATGATCTACAGTTCTGGACAGAACCGGCCGCCAACGGTAGCTAACTGCGATAATGGTCAATCTGACTCAGACTAATGGAGGTTTAGAGCCACCATGTCGCAATGCGACGCGAAAATCTGTGTCTGAAAATTCGTACTAGATAGGAATAAATGATTATCATGCACAGATTGGAGAAGTCTTTCTGCCGTTGTCTGTTCGCTGTGCAGGCCAAGCGCATCCGCCCACCTAAACAGGACTCCGTAATAAACTCCGTTTACAACTTGTGCATTAAAGTCTCACTGTACCACTCAATGTTTTCTCAGAAGCGTTGCTCTTACCGAACAGAGTTGACGAGGTTTATCGTAAATTCGTTTTTCTCCATGTCAGTGCTGCAGGGTCTGTGGGAGCGTATGCCGAGATAACAAATGAACTACGCTTAAAACACTACTATTCCTTTTCGGACCGCCGGAACTGATCCCTGCAGTCTCATGGCACACAAGCGACTGTTGACTGGGATGAAATCTAAAAGGGCTGCTTCAGCCTTCTCACTCAACACTATTCCTACACCACGTTCACCCACAGCTTGAGCTGCTTTGTCTCCTGAAGGCGAAGAAAATATCTTGACGAGACGTTTGGCGCAGTTAGCTGAATTACTCTACTCGCATCCTGAATTCGTATTTCACTCACACAGAGGACATCAATCAAAAGTGAGTCCACTGTCAGCAGCCGAACACGCCTGTTGGCCGAGATATTGCATTTAAGGTTTGCTGCACATCTTGAAGGAACCCAGATTCAGAGGCTGACGAGGCTTGGAGATAATGTTAGCGAGCATGTTGAAAGCCATTTTATGACCGACTGGAAAACAATTAATCTCTATTTGACAATAAACGTTTGGAAATAACCCAGAAACACACGGAGAGACTCGTTAGCAGTCCACCGTTGGGATTAGTTAATTCCGCTAGTTTACTAAATGTCTTAGCATCGATGTTTTACTGCAATCGCTTTTACGCCGGTTCACGAGAGCTGACATCGCCGCCACACGGGAAGCGGGTATTTCGTCCAGGTCGGAGCGTTGCATCGGACCAAGCTATTCAACTCTTCGACCTACTACGTGAAACGATGCCACATATAACCGCACGTGTTAGGTCCACTCTCTTATCTATTCCCTTGAGTATACTCCACTCTTTTATATAGATATGTACCTTGGGGGAAAGGCATCGAGTCACGAAGGACTTGACTGACTCTCTTCTCTTTTTTGGGCGGTTTATGTGGCACGTTTCAAGTAGTAGGCGAAGAGTGAATACTTGGTCGATGCAACCTCGACCTGGACGAAATACCGCTTCCTGTGCGCGGATGTCACTCTCGTGAACCGGCGTAAAACGATGCAGTAACATCGATGCTAAGACATTTAGTAACTAGCGGAATTAAACTAATCCCACGGTGACTGCTACAGTCTCTCCGTGTGTTCGGTACTTTCAACGGTTTATTGTCAAATAGAGTATTAATTGGTTTCCAGTCGGTCATAAATGGCTTTCAACATGCTCGCTAACATTATCTCAAGCCTCGTCAGCCTCTGAATCTGGGTTCCTTCAATGTGCGCACCTTAATGCAGGCTGGCCAACAGGCGTGTTTGGCTCTGACAGTGGACTCACTTTTGATTGATGTCCTCTGTGTGAGTGAAATACGAATTCTGAATTACTCTACTCGCATCCTGAATTCGTATTTCACTCACACAGAGGACATCAATCAAAAGTGAGTCCACTGTCAGAGCCAAACACGCCTGTTGGCCAGCCTGCATTAAGGTGCGCACATTGAAGGAACCCAGATTCAGAGGCTGACGAGGCTTGAGATAATGTTAGCGAGCATGTTGAAAGCCATTTATGACCGACTGGAAACCAATTAATACTCTATTTGACAATAAACCGTTGAAAGTACCGAACACACGGAGAGACTGTAGCAGTCACCGTGGGATTAGTTTAATTCCGCTAGTTACTAAATGTCTTAGCATCGATGTTACTGCATCGTTTTACGCCGGTTCACGAGAGTGACATCCGCGCACAGGAAGCGGTATTTCGTCCAGGTCGAGGTTGCATCGACCAAGTATTCACTCTTCGCCTACTACTTGAAACGTGCCACATAAACCGCCGGTGTAGGTCCACTCTCTATTTCCCTTGGATATTCACTCTTTTTATAGATATGTAACCTTGGGGGAAAGGCATCGGTCAGCGAGGCTTGACCTGCTGTTTAACGCTGATCGGTGATGATGATAAGCCATTAGTTAGCGACCGCCTCATAATGCCAAGTTGCATTAAACTTGACGTTCTCTGACCTGTTTCATTCCTCCATCTCTAAATAGAGCTGGAGAGAGACCGTCGAAGCCTGGCGTCTCATGGCATCCTAAGGCTGGCATTTCCCTGAAGATCTCCAACTCATTTGGCGAATCTGCTGTAACAAGATACGGGATACTGGCCGGATTTGCTGTGAGGTGCCTTGATGCTGAGGGTCAGCTAAATTGTGCTTGTAAGTGCTTCGCCCAGCGTGCTAGACACTTCTGCATGTTGCAAATAGACGAACCGTCAGCTCCAGATAGTTTTGCTCACATCTACGCCTTCCTATCAGTAACTCGGATGAGGTGAAATAGCTTGCGGGAATTTCCCGTGGCGGCTGCAAGTTCCATCTCCAGACCTGATTGAGATTATCAGATCTCGCGATCCCTACGCAAGCTTGTGTTCAGTTCACGTCTCGTTAGCTGCCGTGTTTCGTTATACTCGCTACCAGCCGGGATGAACTGGTGTGCGTTAAGATGGTGCAGTGACTCAGTACAAATCTGGGGTGTTACAACGCGACGGGTCGGGCCACGATTCACTAAGCCAGCAGAATGCAAGACATTCTTGATAAGCGACCAGTACTTATTTATATGTTGAAGTAGGCAATCCTAACTTTTCAGCGGACGTTCTTCGGATGATTAGGGAATCGGATCAGATCGCAGTCTACCCGATGCTCTGACGCGCGTTTTGAGTGCCCACGAAAGCACGTGGACAGATTAGTGCATACGGGCTCATGCTCGCAGCCGAGGGGAGTCCTCCAGTAAGGTTGCCAGTATTGTAGACAGCCCCGCCATGTGTAGCTAATGGCGATGTGCACGATTTGGGTTTACCACTGACTCTAAGATGGTGGACACCAACTGGCGCATTGGCGATTACAACCTCTGGAGCTCATACCACAGGGAAACAACCGAAGTTCTAAACATAAAGTCAACATCCGTTCCCAGTTTTCAGAACGACAGAAATGGAAACTAAAAAGACTTTCTAGATGCTCCCTATTCGCGGACAGTCGACCTACTTTAGCGTTTATATCAGCAAAAATCACAAGATCACTCCGCTTTGCTGTACATATGACGTCGTGCATCTTTTGATAGAAAGTGTCCTTGACTGCATCTGAGGTACTCTTTGTTGGCGTGTACTCTGGGACAACAACAAGTTGCGTCTTCCAGAGCGACGGTAGTTTACTCAACACGAACCTCCAAGTCACTGCCCATCGTCAGCTGTCGACTGGGATCCAGTCCAACAGTGCAGCCCCAGCCCTTTTATTGAGAGCCACACCAATGCCAACAACACAAGACGCAGCCTTAAGGTACCCAGAAAGATGCAGGTGAAATTTCACACAAGGACTAGACGGGGATGTCAGTTGGATGACAGAGCTGGAATCTTAAATGCGAATCTCGGTTACGACGCATCGATGGCTGGAGTCCCCAGTGTGCGGGCTAAACACCCCTGTTGACTTATGCGCATCAGTGTTCGCACACTGAAGGTGGCTAGTTTGAAGGGGCATCGAAGACGAAGAAGCGCATCAGCCGGCGAATGGGGGTTCCTTAAGATGCGGATGCTCTCTGAAGGAGCACACGTGACAGGAAAAACAGGACTTATTATAGTGACAGTCACTATCATGGCCGACTGCGGTTCGCAAAAACTGTAAGGAAATAGGGTGGGAAGAGGAATAACACGAGTTAATAGAGGTGCAAACTGTTGCGTACAGTGGAAGTTCGCTTTTGCCATAAACGTTCGCGCGAAGATCAGTTATGTTCATGATTGTATACGTTGTGGGCTGTTGTACTGCTCGGGCGCCGAGTCCAGAGCGGGCCTTATTCGAGAATGCACCCCTGTCATTTGCGCAGCCAAGCGTTTTCTGCAACAGCAAAATCATCCCAGACGACCCTCTGGCCAGTTGATCGGTTCATACGCCTCTTCTGGAAAACCTTGCCGGACCAGTGGAACACGACAATCGGCAGTAGCCTGGTTTGGTTGGTGGGTCATACTCGTCAGGTCACAGTGCCACCAGCGGGCTATTGTGGTATTTTTTAGGAAGGTCGCCTGCCAGGTGAAAACCGATCACGCCCTGGACATTGCCGCTATTTGTCCGCGGCTGCTTATTTGGTGGGCTTGAGCCTACCTTATTCACGGCTAACAGCCCGGATGGTGGTCGTTCCCTTATCCGTGAGCTTCATCTGCTGAGGGAGTCCCACGCATTACCTTCTCGTGGCGGAGGTATTTCCACTTAAGTGCGGGGTCGAACGCGAATGCCCGGGGCCAACCACCGTGTTAACTGGTCTTTGGTAATCAGTCTAGAGGTGACTAATCTCTGAATCCAAACCAACCGCCGATGGCCTGTGAGGCATACGACACTACGCTCACAAGCACCTGTGGAAGAGAGGCGTGTTAGCATTAGCATTATCCGAAAGGCTAATGAGCTGGCCAATCAGTTATGGGCCCCCAGTAGGTTGGGTGACCATCAGATCGTCGCACTACCTTGTGAGTTAAACTATTCGGTCAAAGGTTCGGGATAGGGTCACTTAAGCCAACCCTCTACTTTGATTTTGGCAACCGGATAATATCCAGCCCACTGGAGAATCAGGGATCTCGATGGATAGCCGGTGACAAGGAGATGGGGAGTAAAAGAACTTGTGTGTGTGTGTGTGTGTGTGTGGTGAATGCTGTACTTGGTTTCCTTTTCTCTCCTCGCTCATCGTTTTATTCTAGCTATGGTTCCCATTGGACATGGTCTATGTACTCAGATTTGAGCAACACCTGTCTAAACGGCAGGCTGTGCTCCCCTGGTGTAGGATTCGCCTGAATGTTTCCCAAGCACGAGCACAGATACCCGATAACAATGTATTAGCTGAAACTGAACACTGAGTCAAGGCTATAGATGACTGACAAAAACAGGTGTTAAATTTTGACAATTCTAACTTGTTACCAAAGTGACCCTGACCTATGCTCTAGTCCGTAGATACGAAATCGCATACGAAATTAATACTCGACAATTAACAGACGTGTGACATCTAAGAAGAGGATTCAATATTAAGTGAGTCTGTGCAGTTCATACTTGTGTGACTGTCACTTGGTTGACCGCCAAAAACAAAACAGGAATGCGGGAATGCAGTGAACCTGAACCAATATTGTCAACAAGACTGTTGAAGAATATAAGCGAACTTTGGTCAGTGAAACAATATGCCACAGAAATGCTGAGCCTACTCACGGTAAGCGGCAAAAACCAGACTGATGAGTTCAATACTTTAAGGATCAGTTTAGCTGACCGTGCGCTATTGCAGTTACTTCGAGATGAACAATTACGAATTACTGAGAGATGTCGCCTAACGCCCCGACGGAATTGGAAGTAGAGTTGAGTACTCGATTATTGAAACGTGGAAAGTGGCAGATCACGGGAAACTCATCGGATTCTTTTCAAAATGGGAAGACATATCTTAATAAAAAAAACTGACCTTGCTCTGTAAGACTTGAAAAGAGGAGCGCATTCTGCTATCTTACAGTGAGTGACTAGTCGCACCCACCGAAGTGACTGTAGTACTCATCGTGGGATGGGCTTAATCTCAATATTTACTAAGATCTCAGCTTGGATAATGTTGCACCGTATGACACCAATTCTCGAGAGCAACATCCACGGGCAGCAAGTTGGATCTCTTCTAGGTCGAGGCTGCATTGACTTGATTTTCACCCTCTTTCAGTTACTTGAAACGCACCACATGCATTCGCTCGATAATCGTGTTTTTTTTCTCCACTTGAAAGGCGCTTTTGACTCAGTCGACTGGAGAGTGCTGTTTACTGCTCTTTAGGCATTCGCGAATCGTGTGAGCATTGTACTCCCATACCTGTGGTCACCTAAAGGTGTGTGGTGACTTATCAAGCCCATTCGAAATAACAAGCGTAATTCAGGTGTCCTGTCTCTTTGTTCTCGCCCAATTCTGTCATTTACAATAGTGGAGGATGCTTTAAGAAGTCTTCTGGTTGTAATCGTCGGACTGGCGAATAGTGAGGACTTACATGATTTAGATTACGCCAGTGACCTTGTGTGCTTGTTCAAATCTACAGAAAATGTGCACTGGACAGATTTGCAAGGACTACAGCTCCATTCCGAGACCGTTTTGCATCTTCAAAGTGCAAAGCGCTGTTACAACACAGGAGAGGAACTAACCACTGTTGACCATCTCAGTTACTTCCACAGTCGCTTGGAAAAAATGGGAGAATTATAACAGAAGCGAACACGCGGATCTCCAAGGTTTGAGCGACGTGCGCTGAACTGAAGCAATTGCAGAATCCATGTAATATGCAACTGGAGTTTGGAAGTCGAGTACAATGTGCCCGCAACGTCCTCAGTCCCGTTGTGTGGTTGCGAGACACAAAGTCTACGTCCTGAAGATCTTCATCGCTCAGAGGTTTTTGATCATGTGCTTGCATAATATCGCCAGGATTGGCTGCAACCAACACGTGACCAATACGAAGGATAGGAATCGTGTATTGGGTGCCGGTTCTGAGAATATTCTATCGCAGCGTTTTCGGCTTAGTAGACTTTGTTGATTGTATCACACAAGTTTACCGTATTGTTCCCTGTTTTCCGTTTCTACCTCGGAATGGGAGAAGCCCCGTGGAGGTCAACATATCACGTGGCATTGTGAAATGAGAAAATGTACAGCGTCTCCATGGTTGAAGTCTTAAAGGTCCCTGGAGCACATGGGGTGAATCATGAACAATGGGGACTGCGTTGTCACTTTCTGTCGAATCAAGGTAATTGAATAAAGAACCTTTGCACAGTCATTGTGCTCGATATGTTGGCTGCTACGACATTAGTTCTCTTTTTCTGCTCCTGTATGCCCACTCCCTGTCCACTTTGCGTATTCACTTCCACTGCAGAGTGTAACCGTGGGAGAAAGGCAGCGATCAGGTTCTGTATGAGAAGGGTTCCGGAGGTGTTGGGAAGAGTAGTGCTTCGGGACCAGTCCCAACTGGTGTTCAGATCCGGTTACATGTTTTTATAGAAACATGTAACCTTGGGGAAAAGGTAGCGATCAGTGAGGTTTGCCTTGCTGTTTAACGTTGAACAATAATGATGATGGAATCCGATTAAAGGTCGCCTTACTTTTTTTTTGCGTCCGATGATTCTGATCTTCGGCTGTCTAGATTCTTATGAGTACAGTTTCTGTGATCCCGAGTAGCTAATAGGTCCTTGGTATTGAATATTTGTTGAAGTTAGTCAATCTTGTAACTTAGCGTCATCGGTTTTATTCCTGGTTCACTTCTTATGAACTGAAGTCATCTATTGTTTTGGAGAACACGATGTAGACTATGCATTTTTTGTTCACGCATGAAACCGTCGTTGCATGATTTGCCTATTCGGTTTGCCAACAGCAACGAATGCAAATTTCGCACATTGAGAATGATTCGAGCTGAAGTTTAAGTATCTTTCCGAGTGAGTGGATTCTCTGTGTCCTAACGGTGCATTCAACCGACCATCTAGGAAGCTTGTAATTCGTACAGGAATCTATCCTAGTAGTCGTCACTGTCGAGTTACGCTGACGATAAAAAAACCCCTCATTATCTTTCGATTTTATAATCGAACATATCGTCTTCGTATCTAAGACGGATCCGTTGGGGATTGCCATCATGATTGCCATCATCATCATCATCATCATCATCATCATCATCGTTCAGCATTAAACAGCAAGGCAGGCCTCACTGACGGCTGCCTTCCCCCTAAGGCTACATGTCTATAGAAAGAGTGAATATCCAAGGGAAACAGGGGATGGACCTACACAGGTTCGAAAAGAGAAGAATGCCAGAGTAGCCAACGCACGGAACACAGTCTAACAGTACTAACACTTTTCAATCATTGTGATTCGATATAAAATGACAGCACGATCGCCACTGTTCACGGTTTACTGCCATATACTTCACTGTCTGCAGTCAGCTAGATGACGGGTCTTTCGGACCCCAACCACGAACTTGAAGCACCCACTTTACGCAGGTTCTTTTTAAACATCATCCGCGAGATGATAGTTTGCAAGGCGGGCATCAAGAAAGACTAAAAATGCAAGGACTGGGGCATTCAGTCCTATGTCTTATTGCTTGTAATCATTGCTTGAGACAGTTTAGCAGATCCCAAGAAGTTAAATCTAATTCGATCTCCACGAGCCAGGTCACTGGTCGAGGGTTTCACATCCATTACCATTTGAGCGGCTGATCTCCTTTATGCATCTCGCAAATCGTATCTGCCTGAAGGAACTGCTTACAACAAGTCATGTATTCTGTAAGCAAGGTCAACGCATCACCCATTCACCTTGATCTACTCAGATTCAGTGCCCCTATAAGAGACTTACTAATAAGGCTCATTATCATAGCCCTGACTGATGAGTTAGTGCAAAAATTCACCAACCATAATCTGCTAATAAAAGGAAGTAAACGATGTTCAGACAACCAGTACCCCTCCAGTAGACTCAAATCATGCTTTGCTCCGTGCTTGCATTTGTTTATCTCTAGTGTGTGGTGAAGTTAAGTCTTGATTCTAGTCGATACTCACCGTATTTAATTCCGAGCCGAACTTTTAACGCCATTGTGGTCACATGACTCCGGGTCACGTGAACTTTAGAACTGATTCCCGCTACTCTGTTAGATGCTAACATATTCATCCTTCGGGATACCATAAACACTAAGAAGCGTAAATCCCTGAGACGTCCACTGACTGAGTCTGAGAAATGACCACGAGCAGTGGTGGATTGGGAAATGTAGGGAGACGGAAGAGGCTCCAGGTATCTGAAACGGTCTCAGTCTTATCGATTGACTAGGAATACTGGTCCGCCGAAGCCGAGTGTAAGTGAGTCCATTAAGGAATCTAACAGTACACTGATTCGCTTAGGAGTACTCGGCAGTACATCGGGCACAATTTTAGGGAACAGTTTGCTTGGCTCAGGATCACAATGCCCTCGCACTTATTCCTTCCATTGGAAACAATGAAAGCACATATCCGGCTTTCAGGGCAAGAGGTTCTCTCACTGGTTAGTTGAAAGCACTGTCACTTGATGAAGTGCCGCGGTCAGTGATAGAAGCACGCTCAATGTTTGTTTGCATGATTTTCTCGTACAATTTTCTTCCTGAACACTGCAGCTTGACGGAACATTCGCTTTTAGTGATTTTAGAAATCTTTGATTGTTACACCTCAAATAGTTGACATTTAAGGGGTTCTGATCGCCGAGCTTCATCACCGGCCAATTTGACCTCGTTAATGTGCGTACGCAGTTGATACTGGTCCCTATTCATATTTCTATTAATTTTGGCCTTGTGCTTCGACGATCTTAGCTTCGCAGGTAGACGCTTAATTTTCTACTTGAGCTTTTATCCAGCGGGCTTCTGTTAGGGTTATATACAATTCACATTTTTGCTTCCTTATTTAGTTGAACCGTTTACTTTAGGTCTGCACATGTCATCCAATTCACTGTCTTTTGGTTTGAAGAGATCCAAATTTCCAAAAAGTTCCTTATGCGCTCCTCGTGGTTGTTTAACTTAGAATTTTAACGTCCTTCAGATCGAACATATATCCTTCTTGATCCTCGTATGCGAATATGATAGATGGTTTGTCATTTCCTGTAGTCAGTTTGTGTTTACGCATCCGGGTGGTTTGATAGATCTAGCGTTTTTCACAGTTCACGCAGTCGGCTTTGTGTAGGACCCTTTCATTTTTCTGGTTGTTGGTTGTTCAGTTTTTTGATTTCTGCGCCAATCTTCGCATAGTTTTGGATAAGCCCATCGGCGTGAGGTTGGAGTACTCTCGCACTTATTCCAACTACACTGTCGGTGTACATTGGTTCTTTCTGATTGTGTTCGGTCCGTTTCCTTGTTCATCCCATACATCGTTCTTATGAATTTTCTTGTATATTCATTTTTCTAGTATCTTAAAAAGGTAGCTTTGTTTACTCCTTTTGTTTGTGCTGATTGGGTTTTTGGGCTCTCGTGATTGCTATAAAATTTTGACATTCAGCCCGTATGTTTGCTTGTAGTATGCTGTTGTCTCCAGCATTTCATTGGCGTTTCTTTTAAACACCATATCAATAAATGCTGTTTCCCGTTTTCTTCCGAATCCATAGTGAATTTGGTGTATTTTGGGGTGTTATCGATTATTGTCTGTCTCCACGCGTTTGGTAATAACGAAAGTGTTATTAATCTATCTGGCCGAAAATTTTGGTTCAATCCTCCATAGTTCAATTGACAAGACAAACAATGGATTCCATACTGCATTGGTCGTCGCGCACGATAATCGACCGCGCCGCCCATTGCTTCGAGCACAATGGGTAGTGGTTAGCACGCATGTCCTCCGAATTCCTATGCTAAGTAAATGTCTTCACGGCCTTGTGCATAAGATTTTTCGATCAAAGGCTCCGGTTAGAGGTGATTAGGGAATCTGATGGCACATTGATTCACTTTCAGGACCGTCAGGTGATGAGTTGGGCACAATTTTAGGGAGCAGTTTGCCTGGCCCACAGCCACAGTAGGCCTCTCACTTATATCAGCAACGAAAACAAAATTAGCAGATATCAGTCATCCAAGAGAAGAAGAGTTGGTCAGAGAAATAGGATTTCGTAGAATAACTAAGGCAGATGGACCAGATGGACTGTCGTTATCCGTCTTCAAGTGTAGTGGCAAAGTGTTAGCATCGAAATTAACAAAAGTCCCGGAATTAACTTGGGTAAGGGAACAGATTCCCAAGGATTGGTGTGAATCAGTGTTTGTACAGATTTAGAAGAAGGGTAGTAGATTATCTTTTAAAAACTACAGGGGAATTACTATTGAGTATTGCATCCAAACTGAAGGTTGGCATTATCTCCTGCCGTTTATCGAGAGTTCACGAAAGGCGTATGCGTGGGGACCAAATTAGTTTCCGTCCCAATCAGAGTTGTGTTGATCAAGTTTTCATTCTCCGACGGATCGAAGATCATAGGCGCATTTCTCATAGACCCAAGATTTCTGTTTCTTCGATTTCAAAGTGACGTTCGATTCAGTCAATCATGCAGTTCATTCACGTTCCCTTTCGTTGAGTAATGTACCAGAGAAATTCACTTCACTTATCCAATTTCTGTATACGAGCAGTCGAAGCTGAGTTCGTGCTTAATAGGATCTTCCCACCGAGTTCACCACGAGAATTAGTGTTCGTCACGGTTGTCCTATTTCCCGTTTTCTTTCCACTTTTGTCAATGAGGTGGTTATGGGAAAACCCTACTGTCATGAAAATGACTGGAAGCTCTTGTAGGTGCAGTTAAACTACCAAGTTGGGGTTCACGACATCCCTCGAAGCAATGGTTGAATACAATAGTTGATATGGTTCAATCTCCCACCCCGTTCATTCCTGCATTCGAAACCTTTCTTCTTCTGAGTGGTTCTTCAGTTTACTGTCTTGCATTTAATATTTCCAGTTCCTTGTTTTTTGTGTGATTGATTAAATGGTACTAAGAAGTAGCAGTCGAACTCAGAGCAGTTTTTTATAAAGTTAGTGGTTGTGCAAACTGAGCTATCCTGATTTCACTATTTTCAATGGACAGCAAAAAATCCAGATGAATCGAACCAATGGGTATTCCTTTTGCTTTGTGCCTACATGTCACGGTTGAATTTCATCAAATGTATTGGCGCAAACCCAGCAGCTCGTGAACTCCCTGTATTTACAATAGCTTGTCCGTGCGGTGTTGCAAAAGTCCTGGGCTTTTGTTTTTCCTGAATAATCCCACAGAGCACATTGAAAAGCAACACAATGTGATGGGCAAGCTCGTTTTCAGTTATTCGTAATCATACCAATACATAATAATAAATACGATGTACTAACAATGAGGGGAGGATGATAGGTTGCAGTTCTAGTAGTCAAAACATGTCCACTATGACCCGGGTCATGGGTGAGTCGCATCCCCCCTACCTATACTTTCGACCTCCACTCGTTTCACGCACATGCATACGTATTTTGACTACTAGGACTGTAACCTATCTTCCGCCCCTCTCATTTGTAGTAAATCGTATTTCATGTTATTTATTGGCATGATTACGAATAACTAAAAACGAGTTTGTTCGTCACACTTTGTTATGTTCTCCTACCTCCAAATCGTTCGAAGCAAAGCGTTCGGTAACATCAGACGGATTCATCGCTTCATTTTCTCCCACATTCGTTTTTTTACTGGCTGTTGGGTTTTGGTTGCGAAGTAGCTTAAACCGCAAACCCGTGTTTTCATACGTCTCCATAGCTCTATTGCAGATTTGTATGTTGTAGTTCCAGACCAAGAGGCGATGGGTCCAAATGTGTATCTTCCTTGTGTGCAGCGTTTAAAACCTCAGTCCTCAGTCAGTATTTCTCTTTCTTTATCCTTTGCAGGTCCTATGACGTTTTCAGGAGGTTCTGTAATTCTCTTTGTCAATTTTGTTGCTGGGTCAATGTGGACCAAACAGTAGAGGGTGATGTCCTTCAGCGGTTGTTTTATCTCCCCGCTGTAATCAGCCCTGTCTAGGATGGCCGTCATTCTTCCTTTGTCAGCTGGAAGTAATTATTGTTTTTTACCCTTTTCCACAGTTCACAGTGCTGTGCTCTGCGTCTGATAGGGCGTTGAATGGTCTTCTGTGTAGCACGCTGGGTACTGATTTGGTGTAGCTCGTGTGTAATTACATTCGGGAAACCTGACGACCTGAACCTTTCAGATCGTAGACATTGCATCAAAACTTGCCAGTTCTCTTTTATTCTTTATCCGTCTCTGTGGCTCCTGCTTTTAAGCGTCATGCTCAAGCGGTAAGGCGTCTGTAACCTAAGACCAAGTGCGAAAGCTGGATACCATACGACTCACGAAGAATGGATCTGTTTGCAGCAGGAATTCCGTAAGACTAGGTTTGCGATCAATTGTGCTATGGGTGTTTTGTTATCAGCCATGTATATGCAATTTTTATACATTCACCTTGCATTATTATATACATCATATTACATGCATTAGATCCTTTTTATGTATTATATAGTTACATTGTGCACTGGCTTATTGATCGTACATTATTATAATATATCATGAATTATTACGTTATTTGTAAATTGCACATTATTACTATACATTGTACGTTTTGCTGTGCATTATTCCGTAATTACGCACTATAAATTACATTGTGCGCATTATGCATTATATAAGTGTCGTATATGTTACATCATTGCATACATTACGTTATGCATCATACACTGCACATTGCATTTTGCCTGTACATATGTGCATTATGCTCATTAAATATACGTTATAAAGTTAAACATTGTTATTATGTGCATTATGCATTACATGTGTTATGCATCACTACTCTACTACTTTTACGTCATTGTACGTTATGCACCACGCTGTACATTATATGTACAACATGCACATATATATGCCCTTTTACACAAAATAACTACCTAGACTGTGATATGTCTATCTAAAAGTTTCTGCTGAGGCAGTCGGTTTCTGATATCAGAAAAATATCTCTCGTCGAATCGCCAGGGATCGTAATTGACTCCATCTCATTTTTAGTAGAACATGTGACGAATGGCTTTGGTCAAGCAGTATATCCTTCGAAAACAGGGACACCTAATTACTTATGGTATCTACTACTATTATTACTATTATTATTATTGTGCACAGTTATTCACCAAACGACCACTTAAGGTTCGTCTCTTACTGTCTCAGCATACCATGCTGTTGCTTTTCTGTTGTTATTAGTGTACCCTATGGTTTTCATTTTTACTGTCTAGCAGAAGTTAATTCACGATAAGAGAGTGCACAACTGAGTTTATTCTGTTTGTCACAAAGTGTCAGTCTGTAACTTGAAGTGTACACCATTTTAGTGTACATGTGTATCCGAGCGCACTCAAAATGTTGTCACTAATAGTTGTCATTGACGAGTGTGCATGTGTGACTGGTACGTGTTTCCACAAATCATCGATCTTGAAGTGTTTTCCCACATCTAGGTAAGTAAAACCGGAACAATGGGTTATTTGTGTCGATGCATCGCTGTTTGTCTCACTGAACTGATCGATCATTAAAATCACTATTTAACAGGTAATCCGTCGGTTAGCAGCAAATCCAGTCAGACGAAGGACTCGCGAAACTATTTGCACGATTCCATTTTCTACTCGTTTCTGAGTGTCGGTGGTCCGATCGATTTGTTTGCACCTCGGCCATAAAAAACTGAAGAACCTGTTTTTAAACCTTAGCTAAACTATGCAGCTATCTACTCGTATGATATCGTTTTTTCGTGATCATCTGGTACGTGCATAGATCACTTTTTCACGTTTCCACAGTGCATTATTAGTATTTGTCAAGCCGATCAGTATGTAATGCGTCCATATGTTAAATAGTAATCACGAAGCATTTCTATACTTTAGATGTCGGCAAACACCTCACCTGATCTCAGCATCGTTGGAGGTCCCGCTGGTCCAAACAACAATAATCCGTTTCCTGGTCTACAACAAGTCACTTCTTGTTCATCAGCCAGTCGCGGTAGTTGCTTTCCACAGATCGCTCTATCATCCGGTAATTCCTATTCGTCTACCACACCGGCTGCAATGTCTGCAGCGGCAGCAGCAGCGTTTTTGCTCCGAACAGCTACCGGTGGTTCGGTAAATGGAGATGTTCCGTCTTCCAATCCACTCCCGGTTCGTCGCTGTTCCACGACCAGCTTGTTCGAATCGCCTCAGGCGTCGCCCTCTTTCCACTCATCTGTGATTTCCGCTGCGGCTCAGCAAGCCGCTTTGGCAGCTGCCCAAGCTATTAGCTCAAATTCCTCGCCCAATTCCAAGGCATCCAGTGACCTCCAGGCTGCCGTATTATCCTTGGCCTTAGCAGCGAATCCGAACAACTCTCTGCAACCCGAACAACAACAACAACAACAACAACAGCAACAACCTGATCGACCAAATCGAACTAGTCAAGCTGTTACAGATCTGTTCCTTTTATCCGAACGACATCCGGAAATCCTATCCTCCCATCCCACATTGGCTTCTGTGTTCCGGCGGCGGTCATCTACCGTGTTGCCTACATACTTGTCCGACCTAGCTGGCAGCGATTTCGGCCTGCAGACAGCAGGAAATGATCGTTTTCCGGGCCCATCCGTCAATATGTCATTATCTTCCAGTTTGGCTTCTGCACTTGAAGCTATGAATCCACAAGTAAGTAGATAGTCTTAGAATTACTTTGCCGAATGTTGTCCCTAATAGCACTATCGCTTAGATTAAATGACTGTTTTTTACGCTTGCGATTCAGCTTAAACTAAATTACTCTGCGTTTTCTTGCAGCATGCTTGAAGTATGAGTATAATTGAAATGGCATGCCCCATAGCCACTAGGAGGAAAGCAGTCAATCATGGTTCTGAAATATGTAGATACGGAATCAGATAGGGTCTCTCTTAACCAACTGTGGTAGCGAGGCAAGCGACACGGAATTGCTATCTAACACCTGGCGTTTTTGGATGACACAGTTAATCCATCCCTATGTCTTATAAATCTCAATGGGAGCGATCACAAATTTAGGGGACAGTTATGCCTCATGATTTCAGTCTCATTTCGCACCAGTTCACTTTCATTTTCCTTAATCACACCTTTTACTAACGTGCTTTAATTTTGGTTGCTACTGTAGCTGTAGCAAGCAGTAGTCTCGTTAGTTTTTTCAAATACCCGATTGCAGATTCCGTTCCGCAGAAGCCTCAGTGAAAAAGGGAAAACGCGAGAAGTGGGTAAAAGGATAAGAAACTGCGTCGGTTTCACAGCGCGTGCGCCAGTTTATTCAGACTACGTCGCCGATTGTTCATCATACTCCGTGGCTTCTTCAAAATCGTTCTATCACCCCACTGACTGAAATCATTTTAGGGTTCCCACCTGCATTCTTTGCTATGAAAGACTAGGTCGGATCACTGGACCCCCCGCTTCCATTTGACATCGTTGAGCTCACTGATCACATTTCCGGTGATGTGGATCACTCAAAAATTCTTGATCATCCTGTCCCATTGAAAGCATTAAGAAGTCTTTAGAATCGGGCTACGAAAATGATTTAATCCCTCAAAATAAGTGGGAACAGGAAATTATACGAATTTGCGAGAAATGATTAATTACCATGTGGAAGTGTCATCCTCCCCCCTCACCGCTCGAATAATACGAGCATTTTTTCTACACTGAAACTTACTAATTCCTGCTATTATATGTGAACCACGCAAGATGCCATGAAGGATTGTACCTCGATAGATTTATTTGATGGCAGCATTAGTGGAAGGGAGAGTAGTTTGTGCGCACTATTTAATCTTCAGTTTTTACTTAGCTGCCTCCAATGTCCGCATGCTCAACCAGATGGGGCAACAAGCTGCCCTAGATAGAATTTGTGAAACTCAAGATCAATAGATGCCACGTCTCCTAACGCGCTTACGAGATCTCGCTTCCGTGATTACTCTTCGTAGCCCAGATACAACCTCACTTTCTCGCTTCATTCTTCGCGTGTCAGGTGATCCGGTTTCGAGCGCTCGTGGCCAGGGTGATGTTGGAATCTATCTGAGCTCGAGAACCGAACATGCACTGTTAGACTGAATCCTAATCAACAACCGTTTGTGTGCAGCTCGGTTGGGCGCTTCTGTACATGTCAGTAGCAGTCGACTGAGGCGTCGTTGTTTGTTTGTTGTGCTTGTATATGCGCCGACTGATTTTAGCACCTTGAGGCGAAAGACTAGTTCTACTGGGTGTTATCTCGATTACTCCGAAGTGTGCGTTCAACGAACGTTGTGATCGTCCTCGGGGATTGTAACGCCCAATTTGGCTAATTAATGGGGACGGAACAGCACATCCATCTATTTTGTCTCCGCCGATCGCATCGACAACGGTGATCGTCTTATCCAGGTTTGTTCTGACAAAAGACTGTTTCTGGCGAACACCAATGTTTGTCTTACGATGCGACATCGGTTCACCTGGCACCGTCCTGCACCTTCACAGCGTTGGGCTCAGGTTGATCACAGTAGCATCGGCCACCGATGGTGTGGAACAATCGGGGACTGTGGATCATTCTGGTGCACATCTATAAACTCGGATCAAGCTTTGTTCCGAGCTTGTTTTTGTTTGTGCCTAGTCTATAGCCCCACCAAAATGGAGACCACACGTCGTGTGCTGCTGATTGTAGTCGATAATCGTCGATTTCAGTTCCAATCAGGGCTTTAAACGCGATTTCCGTTTCAACGGAATGCTCAGGATCCGAGCAAGAACTGGATGCAGATTCAAGAATAGGTCTGCACTTAGCGGCAACTGTTAGACAGGATTCCTTGTCATGTACATATCGGAAACGATGAATACTGTCGATTTTGATTGCTCTTTTCTATATTGGGGTAAGGGCGAAATGTTAGCATCGAAATTAACAAAAGTCCCGGAATTAACTTGGGTAAGGGAACAGATTCCCAGGAACTGGTGTCTGTCCGTGATTGTGGTGAACTGCCCGGCGGTTCATACGTCTTTCTGATTATTTGGAAATTCAGTTTTTTCTTCTTTTGTGGAACTATGTTTACCTGTGCGAAGCAGGGTCCTATCATCTGTATTTATACGAACTGCTCTGGTCACCTGTGGTGTTGTGTGCACACTCCTGTTGTATATCATTTGTGATGGTTTTCTGGTAGTGCATAGCACATCCTTGTTAGTGACGACATTTGGAATGAGGAACATACCTCTTCATCGCCGTGCTAATTATTGGTAATCATTGTTAGATGTCAAAAATCAGTGGTTGGCTTTGTTGTGCCGACCGACACCATTTCCGGGAATTAGGTGATCAGAGTTCCACGGGTTCGACGTTGTGTCGGCTGAATTTTCACCCTTCACTAGCTATTTGAAGTAAGTCACACCTGTCGTCGCCCGATTTCCTTCGTTTTTCTCAACTTCAAATGCGCGGTTGATTCTGACTGAGCAATAGTCATTGATTCCCATCGGGGCGATTTGGCACAAAAGTGCGCGGATCTGCCACATTCGTCCAGTTAAACCGTATTCCGTGTGTTGCCCGATGTGACATTTTTTACTTTTCATGCACCCGGCTGTCCACTCCGTATTCGCTTTGCATAATCATCCCATAATAAAGTGTGTTATCGGGAGAAAGGCAGCGGTCAGCAGACCCCCTTTGCTGTTTAACACTGTACAACGATGATGATCGTGAATACTGCTGTTGTATTCCCGTTGCTGCTTATCCATTGATTACCTCTGATTTGGTGGATGTTTGATCATTCGCAACCTGGGAAAGTGTGTTGCGTGAAGTAGACAAGTTTTATTATCTGGCCAATCACATCTCACCTCTTTAAGAAGGCCCGATTGGTGTTTACTAGTTTGAGTCAACTGTGACGTCACCATGAGAATCATTCTAGATTGAATCGGCAATCGGCCCGGCACTGAAACCACGCACAATAACCTTGCGGGGATATGATAAACAGTAAGGTAATGAACCAAGTAACTATCAAGCTCCGTGATGAATTTATCTTGGAGTATTAGCACATGATCCGGAAAACAAACAGCGTTCTGTACCCTCAGAGCGCTAAATGATAGCTGAAGAAAATATTGGGAAAACAACTGAGTAACATAACTTAACGGTTAAATACTTCTGGTTAGGAGCTATTACAAAATAAAACGGATATCTATTTTGCCCGTGTAGTTTGTGCTTCCAAAAGCAATGTTTACTAAGCCATCCTTCTGGAGAAATATTGCTAATCTAGGAGAACCAAGTGGCTTCGGACAACTTCGCGCAAGTTACTTTGATTGGGTAGGAAATCGTGCACTTCAGTTTGTTAACTTCCATTTCTATCTGTTTAGCAGCGCGCAGAACCAGAGACGAGTCCGGCACAAGGTGCGATTGCCGTTATTTCAAACAGCGGTAAGGGGAAAATTCGATTACACATCCCCGCAGTAGCCGAACGAGCACAACAAATAGCGGAATCGAGCCGAACGGTCCAACAAACGTGGGAATTCAGAGCGCGTGGACCAAACAGCAAACGACGGTTAGGGCATGGTCTGATAAAATGAACGGATAAGTGAGCGCGTTCGATAGAATGAAATAAACGAATAAGTCAGTTTTGGGTAGGCGAACAGATCGAGGGGTCATAGGGAGTAGTGACAAAGCCTATCGGATGGATCTTCAAGGTACACCTCTGATAGGCTTGGTGAAGTTTACCCAAGAACAGTTCCAACTCATCGGATTTTTCATCTACAATCATGATGTCGTCCGTTTTTTTCCATGTCAGACAGTTTCTGTCTGGGTGAATATCAGTGCCACTATTTTCATACGAGAATGGAATGATTCCCATAACCAGTTCGGCTACAGAAATAAAGAAAAAACGATAAAGAGGTAAATCTGATAAGTATTTTCTCCCAGAACTGGATGTAATTGGTTGCAGACACTGGAAAAACGAATCGGCATCTCCTTTGCATTTGTGCCTCGGTTGTCCGTCTGCTTCTGCTATTTTAGATGTGATCTCACGTTTCATCTGCATCACTGGTTCTCTTTCATCCAAGTGTCTAACTGCCGCATGTGGCACAATTATTTCGCTTTCTAGGAGCACATTGTCGCGATGTTCGGGATTCCGTGACGGATTCTTAACAGTCAGTCACTGGAGTATAAAGTGATTTAGCTCATTTATTTGATGTCATGGTCTCTTGAATCTAACTGAATGACCTCGTGACGAGTCAGCCGACGCTGATGGTATGCACTCTAAAGCTGATTGGTCACTAGCGAGAATAATCGAACGATATCACGTGAACTCTCGGTACTGATCGTAGCCACTTAATCATTGGGGCCTAACGAGCGCTCTGATCGAGCGTTGTATTTCAGGCGCGCAAAACGAATAGTCCGTGCTTACCTATATAGTATCTTGTTAGCATCTCTATCTGTTGATCGTAAGGAGGAAATAATTATCGTTAGGGCAATGTGTAACCATTATAGCGTTGCTGTTGTCTTCCAGATTTATTCTGAAAAGCTTCTCTATCTCAATGCTCGGAGATTCAAACACGAATATGCTAAAGTTTCAACTATCGGGTTATGTTCATAAGATCCTCCCGTAGGATGGCCAGGACCTTCAATGATATGGGTGAATGCAGAAGTTTTTTATGTTTTTGAGTCTTTTTCATCTCGATTGTTGCTTGTTACTTCGAGTTCCTTAATGTACTACCCTCCGTTCAATTTGTTTGAGTAGTCGATGCTGTGAAGTAGCAACCTAAACCAGAATGCACGAACGCGAGGTTGATGTTTAAGACTGAATTGAATTGCGTACAGTATAAGCTACCTTACTCTACAGGCATTGTGGAAGCTAAGACGGGATCGAAAAAGAACTGTTTGGGATTTTATGCATTCGATACGCAGCTTGAACAATCATTGCACGACTGTTTGCTGATGTATGATCAAGTCGGTTGAACATTTACACCTCAGCAACCATCGGTTCTAATCCCATATCCACCGATCAGTTTGACAGTGAACGAACGGCAATTCGCTGTGACTCGGCTGGTTACCTCATGTCATAGATCCTTTTTATGCGGCTTTTGCTTTTTTAGTTGATCCCCGATAAGTGTTAGGTTTCCCAGGAGAGGGTCACCGACCATCTTAAGGCTTTTTAATAGGAGGAGTCGAACTCCACCGATTTTGCTTCCAAACGCTATAATTTTGGCCGTATGACCGTTTAGTCCTATATTTTATTATGTATAGAAACAAAGGTTTTCAGCACTATCACATGCAGCCAAGCCAGTCTGGCGCGCACTGCCCACGTAGTGGCACAGTATTCGCCAACAAAAGAACACTACATAGTGCTCTGTACTTCTTTAACACATGCGCGGATAATCAAATTCATTGGGACCACAATTTTTCCACAGAATAGTCAGTTTTTAAGCTCTTTAGAGGGTCCACTTCTCCGTTGTGGTTTTTGACTCTCTTTAATGTATTGGATCTTGGTACTGTAAGGCATGCCTCTTCCACCACACGCACGCTTTTATCATGTAAAACTTCTCATAGCACCATCTGTGGTCCACTGCTGCTTGCTTCATCGGTATAGATTGTCGCGGCCTTTTGCTAAGGTTACTGTCAACTTTTCAGTGTCGGTAACATTGCAGCTCTATCTGTGAAGCTACACGAGGGATGCAATTCTGTTGAGTTATTTCGGATCAGTGAGTGTGCCGATTTTTAAGAAAAGTGACTGGTTCTTCGGTGATAACCGCAGACAAAGTAGTTTGGTAAGTGTCCTGTCCAAACTGTCCGCAGGTGCCACTCCTCGGCGATCCATCGGTGCTAAGAAGGAGAATTGCTCAAGAAGCACCGTAAAGCGCAGGTACATTTCAATAGTTTTGAAAACTGATGAAAACAAGACATCAGATTGCTTATTTTCATTCGTGATCTACAAAATCTTCCGTCCTCCTTAGTGCGCTATGATCTGGTGGCCCAATACTTGTGGTATCTCGGAACGTATTTGTGGAACGAATAATGGTGATGTGTCGAGAGAAAAGTCCAGCAAACTGGAGGTTCACTACATGTCTGGCTAGCCATCTGGTAGGAAAGTAGGGACGAGTCGTTACTATCAAAAAGTATCATCAAAACTATTTCCCAATATGACAGAGTGTATGCGTACTGTTCTATTATCGTATTTTAATTTTATGTTCGTCATGGTGTGTTGATCTTCCCGTGGCTACCTTGGTGGCTTAATATATCCCATTTGAGCGTTGTTCGCCCAGTTGATGGTTAGCGACCTTTTCAGAAATATCAAGTCGTTTCATTTCCTTGAAAAAGGTTGTTTTTCCTTAACTATTCCACCCGGCAATGACTTCGCCATTCCGGCCAGGGCGATGGTTGGTGAACCGTATGCTTACTTCCACGAAAAGTAGTATCAGATCCCACTCATCCTCGGCACAACAATTCACAAATGTGCCGCTCCCTTGTTTCCACATTTTCCACTCTTCGTTCTCTAGCTTCTAGAGCTGACAATCATAAGAACCCGTCAGTCTCTAGTTGATCCGACCTCACACCGAGCACGCGTCTCGTCTGAATTTCTGAGCAACTTTTCATGACTAATCACAGTCCCCCGTAATGCGATGATATGCTTATTGTTGCTTTTTCGACTGGAATTGCGTACATCATGTGCAGAGACACTACCTCTCACGAACATGTTTGAGTCTTTTTCTAAGCAATATCTTTTCGGTGATATCCTAACTTTCGTCACTATTTCGTAAATTGAAAAGCTCACTTGACTTCCACCTTTAAGAGCGATACCGGCTAATAAGCTGTCAACGAAAGTCATGCGGAAGAAACAAATTTGAATGCAAACATATATATAATATATTATATGCATATGTATATATATATATATATATGCATGAGGAATGGACCACATACTGTTTTCTCATTCTGTTTCACGCGAATCTATGATAGGCTAACGTGGCCCTCATCGTTCTTGTCAATTTGCTTTATGCTTCATCATTCTTAGGTTGATATTGCTAGCCTAAAACAACTATGCCGACTGGTCGGGAGGTTGTGTGTGTGTGTGTGTGTGTGTGTGTTTGTGTGTGTGAGAAAAAGAGAGAACGGTTAAATTATCCCCCAAACTCGCGCTAAAACATTAGTGATTCAGTTTTCCGATGGAGTTTTATTTCGTCAAGGTATTATTTGCAGATCAATCTAATTATGGATGATAGTGTATTCATAGTGCTTAGCCGACCATATCCATTTCATTCTTAAAAACAGTAGTTCGGATTCTAATATTTTTATTTGACGTCATCGAACAAAGCCACGCTTTTGGTTAGGTTTTCTCACATACAGAATAAACAGAGAAAATGTTCCCTAATCACATTTGAAAGAGACAATGGATCTCGATAATTCTTATTTTTGAGTGTTTCGAGATCGAGCCCCGAGATATCACAAAATTCATGCGCTCCCCAACCCCCGTTGCTCAGTTGACGTCTGGTATGAAAACACTCCTAAACCCATGGATTTATTGTACGCAATACTACAGGATCCCAACATTGGTGATAGTACTCAAGCCCGTCAACAACCGTAGCACTCTAAGGTCGATCATTATTTGGAGAGTAACGAGTCACTGCTAATCAACCGAATTCATTTGGTTTCACCACGGCCACCATGGGCGGTGGAATTCGGTATCATTATTGTTGAAATGTTCTACCGACAGCAGAGAGATTTTCGATAGTTTTGTAGATAATATTAGACGTCATTTTTCGGCGATTCGGTAAATTCAGAATCATTCAGCTTTAAAATGATTTCCCTCAATCTGGCCTGTTTTTTTTTCTTTAGAGACCGGCCACGTCGGATCTTTCCGGTTCGCTCTATTCCGAACATCCGTTGATCTCCACGGTCGGATCATCTAATCCACTTCTGTCGTCTTCATTTTTCTCGGATCATGTGCGAAAAGAACCCGCGGCAGACACTGATCCATACCGATTCTCGTCCGCCACTGCTGTAGTTTCCACGGCCTCTGATTTGTATGGCGGGAAACACACGAGCCATTACTCTCCCACCTTCGATCCGAATATGACTGGAACACGTAATTCGAATCAGACCGGAGTGAGCTTATCATCCGGACAAGACGGTCGGTCCTTTTCCCGCTCAGGAGCTACCGGGAATACTGGTAATTATCGCGGATCTCCACGTTCGGATGGTACAAGCCTGCCACACTACAGTTCCTATCCAGCTACCAATTGTAGCCGCAGCGCAGCCCAAATTAACCAATCTTGCGTGTCTCCTGTAGCTCCGGTCTCTCACATGACAGAAACCAACACCCCGACGACCAGAATGTGTCCTTCTAGTTCGCCGCTGAGTTGTTCATCTCTTTCTAATACCGGTAATTCTACCATGAACATTTCTCCGGTCCTGTTGCCTGACGGCACGCGCGGTCGAGGTCAGATCAGGGATGGAGATGGATTGCCTTGTTCTGACGGGAAATCTGGTTTTCATTACTCATCTCAACCACGGACTGGTTGTTTGCGCGAACACGAAATAAAATCTGAATATCCATCCTCTTTAGCTGCTTATCAAGATGAACCGAGTCGGAAGCGTGAACAGCGTCTAATTAAGAACCGGTAAATGGTTGTTTTTCCGTTGGTGGTTCTTTACTTCGCTAATTTGTATGGTCCTAATCGATGCACATAAAACGGTTCTGATAGTGAAGTTTTATTTAGATTTTTGGCTTTGTCTATCTGAATTACCGCTTCCATCTGATTGAAAGGCATCACCGCTGAGGGTGGGGGATACGCGAACCATCAGTGGTTCGGGTATCTCTGCCTTCGTGTTATCTGACCATCAGTATTCATCAGCGTGAAGCGCCAGTTGTTATTCCAAGCAACGACCTCAATGCGAAGAACTCCGGGTAATTTACCTGCTTGTTTTTTTGTTTTTGCACGACTGTCTCACGGGAGTAGGCAAATCGTTTCCATGGATGTCACTAACCATAGCCGATCTCGCGCGGCAATTAAAGGCTAACTTGATACGGGTCGTAATCCAGTTGTTTTCCCGTCACTGGGTTCCATAAGCTAACAGAAGACCCAGGAATTTCAAATATTTTTCCCTGGTACTGGTTTACGGTTTGATATGGCCAACGAGTCGGCATTGCTTACCGAGCTATCATTTTACTTGCTTGCTCAGTTGTAGTCCGACATGTCCTGTCTTAACGACGTCGATTTCTTCTTAGTCTCTACGGTTTGATGGATCAAGATCAGGCTCATGACCTGGTGAAAAAAATAAAGGCCCTAACCAATCAGTGCACTGTCCTGGCTAGGTTGAGTTAGATTTACAGTTTGAAGTCCATGAGATCCGTCAACGCGATAGTTGAGTACCGCAGGCGATGTAGCTAAATATCACAGTCAGTGACGTTCACTTTTATTCGGTGATGCCAAGTGGCAACCAAAACGAGAGCATATTAGTGCTGCGTTAGTAGTGGTTGTCGAAGGTAAACTAAACTTCAGAGTTTCGTCTTTTCGACTCCAAAACTAGCCACTCTTTAGAAACGGATAAGGTCTGCCAACAAAAAGCAGAAACAAGCGTCAATTCGCATAGCTTTAGGAGCGGATTGCGTGTGTATTTTGTTTACGGAATTCGATGGCAACAACAATCTGTGCTGATCGTCCGTGGTTCTTGAATTTCGAATAAAGCGCTCCTTCAAAATTGCTGTTTACGAGGATCTTCGTTTCAAACAGCCGTGTTTTGCCTGTTTCGCTGGTTCTGTCACTACGGTTCGTATTAGATCTGACCGCTTATTCGCAACCGTAAGTCCACTGAACCTCTGTCTGCGTGACGCTCTAACTACTCGTAGGGACAGCTTAGTAGTTTGACTAAGTCGTTCACACTTCGTATTTCATAGACTATTGTTTGACACCAGAATTTCAGGCGTATCTAAGCACTGCCTCTTTTAATTCCAATTTTCAGAGAGGCCGCTCGTGAATGCCGCCGGAAAAAGAAGGAATATGTGAAATGTCTTGAAGCACGTGTTAGCCTTCTGGAGAGTCAAAATCAAGAGTTGATTGAAGAACTTCAAAAAGTCAAAGCATTGTGTTTCAATGAGTTGTGTGGTCTCGGCCTAAACAGTTCTACAGCAGCATGTGCAGCCGCGGTTCTAGCAGCGGTCACTTCTGGTCCGGGCACCTACTCGGCGGCGGGCACACCTACCGTTTCTAACGTTGTAAAAGGATCTGATCGAATAATATCAGATGTTTCTAGACGTTTGTCTGATCATATTTCTCCGAACTCTTCTATGCCGATTGACGACTCACAAACAGTGACGAGTCATATGGATTCCACATCTCATGCTCCACATCGCTCCAGATGCCAGTCAGTTTTGTCAGACACGAAAATTCCACCCGTCATCGGTAATGGTAACAGCAGTAATAGTAACGGTGGAGTTCCAAGTTCTGCTGTTTATCGCAGTGTTTGTGATTCCACCCAGTCGGATCGACCCTATCTTCACGATAATGCCGAGGTTAAACATAATAGCCAAACTTCAAACCTGTCCAGTCACCCATCGCTCACAACAGACGTAACCACTGGAAGTGTTTCACCGGTGACTGGTGCTGGTAGTGTTGCACCTGTTTATGAATCCAGACCGGTAGATGCTAATGATCCCTATCGCACCTCAAGCCATGTATCTCACAGTCATCAACCAAGTCAACTAATCGGGCCCGGTCATTCGCGTCTTTTGGACTCCTTGACTTATCAGCAACACAGTCCACCGAAAGTTGGTGCTCCAATGTCTCCCTTTGCTCCAGGTTCATCCACTACCACGACCACCACAGCCACTTCGACAGAAAGCAATTATTATCATCATCCACATTATGCTGTTAAACGTGCTTACCGTACGATGTCATCAGCCAATCCGGAAATGAAGTCCACCTTGGTGGGCGGTCAACGACAGCAACAGTCAGACGAGAGCGTCTCTGATTCTGCCGATTGTCGAATTAAATCCAACCGCCCTGCAAACCCAGTGGCGGGCGCTGCTGTGATACTGGCCGCGGCGGCTGCTGCTATTGTGGCTGAATCGGAATCTTCCGACCCACGAATTTCCGTCTGATAACTGTGATGCACACTAATAACCGACCGCCTGAACTCCGCTGATTAATTGCCCCGCGGGAAGGGGTACACAATCCAAGCGTTTTACCTTAGTCTTTCTCAGACGGACACGCGAGATTGTAGCCTTCCGCACTCACTTTCCTAACGCTGCCCGTCTGTTTGTCATACACATCCTTGCCTGCCTGCTTTCGAGCAATGTGCTTTGCTCGTGTTCCTCCATGGCCGGTGTACCCAATCGCCTCGTGGAAAGTATCCTGTCTTCTGCCACCATTTTGTCACTATTGGCTTGTGTGTGTTTGCATCTGGGCCTTTGTCTTCTTGCTGAGTCTGTTATGTCATGTGTCTGTCACATTTATACTTCGTTATTTTTTTGCTGTGCATCGTGGTCGTTGTTGCAAATTTTCCCATCGTTTTTTCCAGCTGCCGAAATGTCAATTTTCAGGGCGCCCTTGACTGCTGCATTTCATCATTATTGGCATTGCGCAACATGCAGCCATGTTTGTGCATATGTGTATCATTTGAGAACTACGAAGAGAAAACAGATAGCAAGTTGTTCCACTCGTCTTTATCCTATGCGACAGAAACATTGATCAAAATACTACCCTCTATTTTTTTGTGCACATCTCCGTCCTTCGTCCACGATTTCCGGCTAGTTTCTGTTCATCACTAATCCATTATGACTTTTGCCGACCATTTGCTCCTGTCGTGTCTCTACATCAACCCTCCCACGGCCCGTCCTCTTCCATCACCAACCTGTTCCACTTCGTCTAACTTTGTTTTGTTTCCTATGAAATACTGTGCATTATGTTCAGGTCTTCTCAATTCGCTCATTTACCTGTAAACATATAGACACAGACAGAGCTAAACTGCAGACTTTTTCAGTTCTTTCTCGAACAAATACACGCTTAGATGAGTGTATTCGGACATGCATGTCACGATGGATTCCTTTGCATCATTACCTCTGTTGATGTCATTTTGAATGCAAGCAGAATTACGCACTTATTTCTCATGGGAAGGAGAGAACATGAAGTTGACACTTACCCGGTTTCTGTGAAGGCTCCGCAGATTTTACTTTTTCCGATCACCGCTGTCGATATTGCTTGCTAGCAACACTCAATTACGGGGCTTTTCCCCTCGACCATTATCATCGACTTGGATTTCTCACTCATGTGTGGGGGACCGTTCATTGCCCTATTCCTCCATCTCTGGTTTTGTTGCTATTTTTCTGATTCTTTTTTTTAATTTCTGTCCTAGAAGCTCCTTGTCAGTTCTACATGTTTCTCATTCGTCAACTGCGAAGAGTTCGACTTCCTTTTCTATACAAACATTCACAGACTTTACTGGTGTTGGTTTTATTTGTGTCGTGATTTTGGGACATCGCCTATGTTTGTGCATCGAGGTTTTACGATTCTCCCATACTCCTAGATTTAGAGTTCCAGATGCTTTCTTGCCTCGATTGATGTTCATCTTCCCTTTCCGCCTTCACTCATTGGTTTGTGTGCGTTTGTGATCGGGCGCACACTCTGGCTGGTGTGTGCTCGTATTTCTCCCTGCGCCACATATTTTACTCCACGTTCACCGTTCCAGTCCGGGCTCATCTACCCAATGCTCCTACCTTCAGGTTCCCGCGTCATAAAGATCCTCGTTGTGTTAGTCGCCCCTTATTGTTCGGTGACTTTACTTCATTTATATTTTGATATCGACAATTCCTGTGTGACGCGCTTCTCTTGCTGTCTTTGTCCCTCAACTTCGACGACCCTCTGCGAGACTCGTACAGTGTTTAGCGCCAGTCTCTTGCCTCCCTGTATATAATACCTGACCTGTTTGTGGCTTTCATAGTGAACAGTGTTCGTGCTTTTGGACTTCACGTCCTGGTTCCGTCTTTTTCTTGTGTCTTTCGCTGTCAAAACTTGTCAGTTTATCTCATTTTCATACTTTTCTTGCTCTTCAATATCCACCCATCCTTTACTTCACTCGTTCTTCTTGGCCCACTTGGTCTCAATTTTCAATCGCGGCCGTATATTCTCTTATTCTTAATCAGTAAACACTGATTCACTGTTTTCATCGTTCTTGTTCGTGACGTCTCCTGTATTTCTAGCCCTATTCCCTCCACCCTGTTTCTCGATCAATCAATCATCCAATCAAGCGCACTAAACCCGTTTTTTCTTTCATCACAAAGCGCCACATTCTTTTTCCCCGAATCACAATGAGAGTAACTATCCAACAAACAAGGCTGTTTTCTCATCTTGTCATACCATGCCGTGCCATACCATACCATGCCATGCCTCATCTCTCTCCTATCGTTCCTGCTTACTGTCCCTCCCCGTTTCTCCAATTTTCTGTGAATGAATTATTGCTACTATTATTATTATTATCAATATTACTATCAGTACACTGATATGCAAATAAATTTGTTGACTTGTTTGGATATGCCACTTCAAATTCTCAACACCAACCAAGTCCACACCCTCACCCTCATGTGCTGGGTAAATTGATTGTGGTTGCCAAGGGGACCAATTCGCAGATTCCATTCTGTGGCTTCCATCACTTGCAAAGCGTTATTTTAAGGCATCGAAATCGTAAGTGCTTGAGTCGAAGTGGTTACCGTGTTTGAAATTAGGCCTAAAAACGTTTATCCAGCCGGACACTTCGGAAAAATGAGCTAAATTGGATCCGTCGATCAACAGCTGATTCATCAGTTAGATCGCGAATCCCTGGTTAACAGTTTATATGTATGCGGTAGTCAAGCAGATAAGGTCATGACATTTGGTCGAGAAGGTCGTGGGTTCGGATCCTCCCCGCGCCGGTCAACTCCGCCTGGCAGGCATCTGTGTGCCGCGGCCCCCCTCCTTAAGAATGATGTACATTGTTATTTCGTTAACAAAGGAAGTGAAAAGTAGAAGATAAAAAAATCTGCGTATCACAAGGAGGCCACACGTCGACTTAATATGGGTTTTCCCGCGCGTCCGTAACTCAAAATGCATAGGGTGGCCTAAAACCTGAAGTGCAATTGCCTGGCAGATCAATGGATGCAGTTCAAATGGGGTTCAATCTCGCGGAATCAGTTATTCAAACAGCGTTGATTCTTCGAAACCAAGTAATCGGCCCTAGAAAGGTGACTTCCGTGAATTCGGGCGGATTAAAGTAGTCTGTCGGCGAAAATTCCCCACTGTACCTTCCCTCACTCAACTTTAATTCAAGCCCGTCTCTATCTGTGGCCAGTTTTTTTGCCATTCTCTTTTTTAAAACTGAACACAAGCTTTTGTTTCTTTGCTTTCGACGGGTTGATGAAAGTGTATCAATATTCTAGGCTCAACGAGTGTCAGAAAAGTTAACTTCGACGAACGTCGCGGCTGTAATGCTTGCTTGTACGGTCAAATCTGAAAGTAGGGTGATATTTGATCTTTGTATCCAAGGATTGTTTTTACAGTGTTTGGTTTCGCACAAGGCGGTTGAATCAATATGGGTAAAAGTGACAGTAATGATGTGGTATTTGCATAATTGTTCTCGGCCTCTCGATGTATCTATTTCTTCCAACGGCGTACCCTTCAAGCAGGGTGATAAATAAATGCGACATCTCGTCATTTGCTTCCGTGTCAGTTTGTGTTGCGGATTTTTATGAGGAGGGGTATGCGGTTTATGTTTCGTTGAGGACTTGTCTTTTCAGGAACAATCCGTTCTGGCCCTTCAGCCTTCGAGGATAGGTGTCCGAGCTTCTGAATCGGCTACTCCCGTGCGTCTCAAGAGAGCCCGCCGATCAAGTCCTGCGCACTGCCTTCTCGCGACGGAATTATTCCCACCGAAGGTCGAGGACGGAGACTAATGCCCGGCGCACTCCACGGAGTTGACTAGTCTTATAGGGGTGGTGACTGAACTCCGGTTCTTAAACAACCACAGGGGCCGTACGAGACATGCAACATTATTCTCATTGACGTCTGTGTTGGCGAGTTGTACTGGAAACATAGTGTCGAGTCCCGTCCGAAGGGCGTATGAACCGACTAACCTCTCACCGGCTCTCACTGAGTTACAAGAGCTTCAAATCATCCTACTGCCTTGTGAGTTAGACCATTCGATCAAAGTTTCAGGGTAGGGTTCCCTAGTTCAACCCTCTACTGTAGTTTTGCCAACCGGGTAATATGGAGCCAACAGAGGAATCATGGACTTCTACGGATAACCAATCATGTGGAGTTAGGTACTGGAATAGCAAGCATGTTCGGTGACTTCGGTAATGAGGCAATGTAAATGTTGTGCCAGTTGCATTGGTATTTATAGAATCGCAGGTTCTCTTGTACGCACGGATGCAAGGAAGAGGACTCACCGTTTAGCGATCGCAGAAGGTCGATGAAGAGCTACTGAATTTGCCAACAGATGTGATGATTCGAACGAATTTATGTTATACCATGGTTGTGAAGTCAAAACATATGGTGCTGATGGAGCTACGGATTCCCGAAATAGCTGTCAAACCTAGATCTTGCAAGACGAATTTCAGTGGTGTATTTACTAAATGTTTTCGCGATATTGATGGCTTAATGTGAAAATTGCATACGCAACCTGCTTGCAAAGGAGATAATAAGTGTAAACAACTACCAGCTCGACTCCTAACAAAAAGGCGATTGCACGCACTTCTCCCACCACCTCGGTACGTGCACATCTGATCAGTTGTAGTGTGTGCTTTCTGCGAATCTTAAAGACAAGATGGGTTGATGGCTAAAAACGGGAACGAAAAAATCCATAACTAGTGCCATTGCAGAGCACCTCGCAGACACCGGACACTAGGTGAATGACGAGGGCTTCAAAGTGATCTACAAGATACCGGAGAATTCGTCGAAAGTTGTCCGTAAGCTTTACACAGCTCCAGGAAAATCAGTAGCAATCAGGCTCTTAAACCTATCGCTATGGTCACAGATATGGTTTGCCACATCAGTCCAACTAGTTTAGCCGCGATCCGAGGACACCAGTCATATCCCAAATTTCCTAGACCGTGAGCTTTCACGCGTGATAAGAAGCAGTTGGTCCGTCTCGTGCACTTTGTTCAGTGGACTTTTCCAAACCACGAACAACCAATAATCTTCCCACTCCTATCTTCCAAAATGCCTTCCACACCTGATTTTCTTGATACTGAACATTATTCACAAGAATATGTACCCCCACCACGTATGTAACTATATTAGCCAGAGGATGGAGTTATCGAAAGCGAGCTTGTTCGCTATCGTGTTCCTCTTTGCTCTAATGCAATGGGATTATTCAGTGGACATTTTTATTTGATTCATTTGAACCGTGCATTTCTCATCCTTATCGTTTATTTTCAGTTTTATGATTGGGATAATTATGAAGGTGGGCCTATCTTCATATGGGAAAAGCGGCACTGATATTCGCTTAGACAGGGCATTTTCTGACAGAATGCGCCGACGATGCTGTACTGCTGAACGAGGGCTCCAGTAAGTTGAGTTTTTTTCTCAGCCAATCCAAAAACAGTGTCTTTGTGCGTGAGGCGCGTTTTCCCACTGGGAATTGTACAATTCTGAACTGTTTCAAATTCGAAACTTGTTCTTGCATGGAAAGAGTTTTTCGGGTCAGATAAATTTTGTTATTTGGTAGTCACATCTCACCAAGTGGTCCTATGTCCGATGAAGTATCATTGCTTATAAAGAGGGTCCGATTGGCGCTTACTAATCTGCGGCGTTGGCGTGTCAAGTGCATACAAAACTGAGGTCAGCCCTGGTGTACGGCTCAAAAACATAGTTGTTGAGGACAGATGTTTGAAAACTGCCTGTGTTTGAACAACGTTTTCTTCGTATTGTTGGTAGACTACGAATAAGAGATTCTCTCTCTGATACTCGAAAGTTGTACTTTAAGCCCAGTCTTTGGGAGGACCACCAAATCTGTCGAACGTTTCTGATTCGGCTGTTCGCAACAGCTATGAACAGAAACTATCCGAGGGACTAAGAACTTCGACGAGCAACAAGGTAGACGAGCAGTGGGATCAAATTAAGCAGGCTGTGCACTTGGCAGCAAATTTCGCCTGTGGTTTTAGATCTAGCATTCATCAAAAATACTGGATCTCGCAAGCGTCGCTAATTCTAATGGAGCGAAAATGCGAGCTGCCTAACTGCAAGGAAGTGAACAAGATGCATTGACAGTTGCAGCGTCAGTTGAAGATAAGCCTTAGGAATGACCGCGAAAGCTGGTGGGTTAAGGTAGCCGAAGAGATGGAGGAAGTGGCGTCCGCTTCAGGTAACAGTCAAAGACTGTTTAAGCTTATACGCCACAGCGATGGACGGCACCAGTGAACTTTGGTTAGTGAGTTCGTGTGCGGTAGGAATGAAGAGCTCATTCATGGTAGACAGGAAAGACTGGACCGTTGG
>LUCM01004654.1:228518-294142 GCA_008360955.1 Fasciolopsis buskii | reverse complement strand
AGTGGAGGTAAATACGCGTATATCCAGGGCTCGGGCAGCTTACGTTGGATTGAAGCACTTGTGGCGTCGGCCTGATATTTCACTGAAGTTGAAATGTCGTGTGTACTGTGCCGCAGTGCGTTCAGTTCTGTTGTACGGTTTCGAGACGTGGAGTATACGCTTCGGAGGTGTTGGTCGCCTGAAGGTTTTCGATCACTAATGTGTACGTAGTATTGCTAGGATTGAATGGAGTGACCGGGTGAGTAATGCGGAGGTAAGGAATCTAATAGTAGGTACCGACTCTCAGAATACCTTATTTCAGTGTATGAAACTTAGTAGACTACGCTGGTTAGGTCACGTGCTACGTATGACGAACACTCGTCTACCATATCGTGCCCTATTTTACGTTCTTCCCATGGAATGGGGAAAGCCATGGAGATGCCAGTAGATGACGTGGCAACGTGAAATGAGAGAGCGCACAGCGACGTTAGGTGAAGTAGGTGTCTCACGTCTTCGTGGTTGGGGTCAGGAGGACCCGTCAAATAGTTACTAGAGACACTGAAGGATTTGGCAGTGAAACGCAAACAGTGGCGATCGTGTTGTCATCTTCTATCGAATCAGAATGATTGAAAAAATGCTTTTGTACAGTTAGACTGTGTTTAGTGTGTAGGCTACTGTTAAATTCTTTACTTTTCCTGCCTGTGTGAGTCTATTCCTTGTTCCCCTTGTATATTCACTCCTAAAGGTACTTGTAACATTGGGGAAGAGTCAGCAGTACTCGGTCTCTATCTGCTGTTTAACGGTAAACAATGAAAATGATGATGACGAATTGCACTGTGATCATCTCAGTTCAGGTCAGTCATTGCAGCTGATACCGGACTTTATCCAATAATTCGCAGTTGAACCATATGTATTCCAAATTAAATATTCAGTAGGGACTAAAGTATTAGACCAGGAAGCACACTGGTCCGTCAAATTGCTACATCGGACCACGTGCAATAAATGATCCGAGTGACTCAGTTCAGCTGGAAGAAGGGAATTTCCTGGGAGTTTTCATCATATACTTTCATTCAGGTTAGAATTACAGTTTCCAAACCATGCTTCTCAGATTCCATAGATAAATGCTAGTTGGAATTTCGCAATCGTTGTTGATTGTTCTGAGATCAAGGTTGCATGCCGGTCAGGATCTGATTTTGATCGTTCAAAACTTGGGGCACGAGCAACTTAGGCACTCGGTGATCTTATGTCAGTTGCACCGCAGAGAATAAATCAGGAATGAATTCTTTGCCAAACGTTCATACATCTGAGTCACCAGAGTACTCTTGGTACTAAGACTATTACACGATCCATGGACGGTTACTTTCCATTGTTAATTTACCTTCAGTTTGATAGACAGAACGCACGCCATGTGACTTAAAAAACAGTCCTCAACCTGTTGAAAGTAGAAGGAAAATATCCACCTTGCCGAAAAAGTCACGTATTTTTGAACTAGTAAAATTTGACACTCATTTACGCTTATCGGCGTCCACGAATACACGAGAAAATGTTCCAACTTCGGAAGATTCGCATGAGCCCGAGGCCAAATGGCAGAGATGGAAAAGCAAAGCTAATTAGAGGACGACCAATTCTGATTTCCAACTCATCCATGGTAGTCTGTTGGGCATATCTTCCCAGGGAGGGGGCGGGCGTCGAAGATCCATCGCGTTTTTACCCATCCCGAAAACGGTGCTTGCCGTATGAGAATTGATTTGGCCAATAATCGATTTATGCATGGTAGGTGCGGCAGTGTGTGGGTTCGTGTCGCGATAGGTCTAACCATGAACTAAGCAAGTAAAGGCCATGAGAAGACCTCATCAACTAGGCGTTACTGTATGGTTTGTTTTGCATTTCATGTATGCCTGGGGTGCATGAATGGAACCAATACAAAATGCCCCACTGGTAAATTTCGTTCTTTTTGAACCTTGACTATTACGTTTCTGATTCACGGATTAGCGGATGCGAAAATGTTGAAAGCGTCAGTGCTCCGTTTCAGATGACATTTACACGGACTGTTCATGATGAGGCTGTGTGCTATTTTTACCGACGGTGGTCACGTGGACTAGGAATCTGTCATCTTAAAAAAGCCAAAGGTTCGAACCCAAGATCCGCCGTTCATTTTGGTGGCAAGTCGCCATCGTTCGGCGTATTACCACATCTGATCTAATGGGATCTTATGTAGTACAATGGAACACCACTTTTTAAAGTTATGATTCCCGGCTCCCTTCTTCTCTGTCCAATTCACCTATCCATGAATCACATCGTGAAAATCAGTCCCCTTCTCGTACAGATCCGACCGAGGACTGCTAAGTGGCAAAGAATAAGACGGTCACCGTCTCGGAAGGCTATGTTACGATTCATTCTGTTAGAACGTATGCATGTAGGTACTAGGACGTGGTTCCAATTGACGCTTCCTTATGGGCCAGTGATTGTCACGGCATTTGAATTCGCTTATTTTGAAGCTACTGAAATGCATATGGGTCAATAAATGTGACCTCATTCGGCTATGCAGGTGTACCTCACTTGTAGTGCTTGAGTAACACCACTGAATACCGATACGTGAACAAAAGTCATCAATCCCAGTCATGATATTTGTAATACTTGACCTAGCTAAAAGCCTTAGTTTTGCTGTCAGTGCCTAAAGTACTCATCGTTTTAGACCAAAGTTCAACATAATCGGTAAAATTAGGTAACTGCAATGAATTTCACTTACCTTTTACGTGTCGATTTCGTACTGTTTTATGTTGTTCGTTGCGGGAAGGCCGAACATATTTGGAAAGTGTACTCAAACAAGTCCTACAATGTGACCGACCAGAAGGTTACTGTAAGCCTTTCTCCCGTTTTACAACTACATCTTCGTTCTGAGGACTCTCATTGTGTGTATCATACTGTTGAACTCGATAAAGGTGCATCTTACACGTTCATGGTTGACGCGGAGAGTACAGAGTTAATCATACACGTACAAATTCTAGTAAGGCTTTTACGTGGGATTTGCATGAAACGTAGGAAAACTACGGCACGAAAGAGGAACTGGTCATTGGCTCAGTTTGCTCGGAAAATGTGAGTTGAGAGCCCAGAAAGGTGACGGGAAGATTAAAAATCTCAGGTTACTAATTTCACGCGAGTGAGTGTCCATTTTGGGACTGAAAACAATGATATGGCAGAAATAATCATTGCAGTTTGCTGAGGGGGGAGTGAACAGTCTGCGCATGGGGAAATGAGAAGCTTAAGGAGTCAGGGTTCCGGCACAAACGTCGGCGCCAGTAACTACTCAGTACAAGCAAACCAAAGCAGTTCGATCAAATCAGTTAGAAATTCCCTTAGTTCCGAGAATTCGTATGGAATTTCTGATAGTGCACAATCTACCAGTAATCTTCCAATGCAACCTGAATCTTTTCAGCATCTCAAACGGAAACAATTTCTTACTACTCCGATAAATTCAGGGTATCATACAAACCAACAGAGACTTCGATTTCTATGCCTGTCCTGTGTATACACATGATTGAACATCCCAAGGCGAATTGTGGACTTCCAGTACCAATTGCTTCAAGAAATGCAGAACGAGCCAACTTGTGAGACAGAACACCGAACAGACCATATGATGATCGAACAGAAATAAGAAGCTCAGTTGATAAACAGAGAACAATTTCAAAAAAGAAGACAAAACCGCAACCCATGAATACCGCTCAGATCATCACGTCCCAATCGAGCACAAATTCCGAAGTCTTTTTGGGCAAACAAGAAAGTTTGTCTTGAGTTTACGTGCAAGTCAGGTGATGCAGCCCGGGACAACTTTACGCTGGTATGCGTAGACAGACAGCCAGTGTGAACATGCGTGTGGACAAACGATCGTGAAATACAAACATTCCTCGAGGGTGTCTAGGCTGAATGTTTTCTACCATTCGAAATATCTGTGATTTTTTGCTGTAAATACAATTTGAACGTGTTTCCCTTCTGTTGTGGTCGTCTCGGTGTCTTAGTTTGCGCAACTTGGGCCGGAGCCAATGCAGGGCGTACTGGCAATTTGTACTCGTTCGTTACTCTGGCTGATCGAATTCCATAAGCTAGTTTCAAATCTAAGTAGTGCAGTAATCCTGTCTGTCTCCGGGATTGATTTTGATGCTCGCACCATTCCATAATTTTTAATTCACACGTAAGTGCGGAGATAATGAACCCACAGCACTCTTCTGATTTATTCACGTATTATATCAAGGGTAAAGTAATAGTACACATGCCAGTAGCACGGTGATGGATCCCCGTTTAGAGGATGACTGGCATTTGCGAAAAACTTGCGTGTAAGCCTTGCGAACGCGAACAGATGAAGGTCACACAATCTGTCGGATAATCTGAAGAGAAGGATACACCCGCGTAAATAAACAGGTGGGTAAGGGGCGTTATAACTACGAGTTGGTAGATGGTCGTTCTCTTTGGGGGCCTTCCATCTGTTCGACGTAATTTTGCTACGCATACCTCACATGAGCCCGAGGCGTGCATCAGCGACCACTTTTATATGTGTACCAGACATAATTGTACGGAATTCGGCCAATCTCAATAACGAACGGATGTGAATTACTAATAGACATTGGATTGGTTCCCAACCAAGCTACACAAACGAACACAATGAGAAGATCACAGCAACGAGAAAACACATTTACAAATTATACGGTTGTATATGAAATAGGAGAAGTCCCGATTAGTACAGTGCATTCCGTACAATGTCGTTCGAGAAATGTTTGTATTTCATGATTGCTTAGTTCCGCGGTTCTCGTTGGCTGGTTGTGTACGCCAGCTAGTGCAAAGCTGTACCGGATTGTATCAGGTGACTGGCGCGTGATCTCCCACACTTCTCGATTCAATGAAGATAACATTCGGTCCGACCGGTGCTTTCTTCTTGATCCACTAACTGACCGTCACAAAAATATGTTCACAATGGGCAATGAACGAATATGCTTCTTGGACGCACAAAGCAAATCGCCGTTTCGAGCCGATCAATCTGTTTCCATTATTTTGCCAAGACTGTCGAGGAAGTTGATGGGGACATATTTATGTGACTCGTAGAAGTGAAATAATGATAGCAACTTTGTAACCCAAGGGATGTTCACAGCTGATCTGGGGAGCTACCTGTTGATAGGTTCCCCCAAACGGAACTGATATTCATGGATAACGTTCCATTTGTTCATATTTCCTGAACATTCTACTTCCAAAACAAGCTATAGTTGTTGCATACACTTTCGCATCCGCAATTGTGGAATCTCTAAATTACTAATTCACAATTAACTGGTCTGCTAAAAATTTGGCTTCGGGGCATGACCTTTATATTTACTGTTTGTATACTTCGACAACGTCGCATGATGAACCCAGTAGGAGGAACAGAATAAGATTTCCTCGCGAGGAAGTCACGAATGCATTCCCAGAAATGGAACAATCGGTAGCCGGGGGCAATTGATGTGCCCGCCACTGTTTATCAATACTGTTAGGGTCATTTTGATGCGGTATCCAGCGGCTGGAGTATCAGTGTTAGTATTAGTAGTGGTAGTAGTAGTAGTAGTAGTAGTAGTAGTAGTGGTAGTAGTAGTAGTAGTAATAGTCGTAGTAGCAGTAGTAGTAGTAGTAGTATCATTATTATTATACTATTATTTTTATCTCATTCGTCGAGATGTTTTATAACCTCGTAGGTAACGTCAACTGCGCACGTACCTCGTTGAATTATAAAAATACTGTCGATGATATCGACATTTAGGCCTTGAAACCGGATATCAAAATAGTCGCATGTAGATGGAAGAGAAGTACTCTACTCGTGAGGTGAGGCTACGAGTAGGTGCCCAAAATGCAAGACCGTCTTGTTTCAGCCCAACGAGTAGTACAATAGTGCAAAGGGATCACGTCTGGCAAACAAGACTGTTCGTCAAGCCCGTTTGAACCCAGGTGAATGCAGTCCGGACTAAGGGCCAAAGTAACTACAACCCAGGATAACCGGATGGGGAATCAATTAATTATGGAATAATCAAAAAGTGGTCTGCTTTTTGCCAAGCTCAGAGGCAAACTAAAGTGGCGTTTGAAATGAACATCAAATAAGAAGCGGCAGGCTCAAACGACTTGATGAATTGGTCAACAAGCTCTGCCGTGTATTGTACCCAAATAAGTCGTTTTGACCGGCCAGGGACCATTATGGTCATTCTCACTTGATTAAGCAGACTGGGTTTGAACAAGAATCCTGACGATCGACGAAAGCGGCTCGAGCTGGCAACTGGGACAAACAGATTTTAAAACACTACTGAAGACGACATGATTGCTAAACTTTGGTGAGTTGCAACATGGGGATTCTGGAAAAAAAAACTATCGTTTTCCCAATCTTGTTCAGTTCCTCGCAGGTCGGGGAGTTTTATCAAATACATAATCCTGTCTGCTTTAAATCGTCGTTGAAAGCCTTTCATTCGTGTTTGATTGAACGATTTGGACAGATAGAAGAAAATGGAATTACTTTTTTCGAAGAATTCCAAGCTAGAAACATGCCCACTAGGTATCCATTAAAAAATTGACTGGTAACCAAAATGACTTGTTTGGTATTTTACACTATTGCGCAGAATAAGTGTATTATGTACGTTGTTGTGTAAATCACTCGTTGACATTTGAAGCATTGAACTAGTTTTCCTCCCTTCAAGGGCAGTAGCACGTAAATAATGTGCCTTAGAATTTGAGACAAGAACTTCACGGGATTGGTTTCCAAAGCAAACAGTCTGTCTGACACAATTAATTCGTTTAGTGTCACGTGAATGACGCCATTTGTTAATTTACAACCCTAGAGATGTTAAAACACTAATATTTAAATTGACCATGAATTTTTGATCAGTTGACTACTCCCTAAACCGGGATGCCAGATGTTCTGGGCGTCTAGCTCGCCGCTCCAATGTCACGTTCTGCTTGAATGACCTTGAATCAAATACACCTTCGACCCAATTCATTGTAGGACCAATACCCGAAACGGATACGATCACAGACTGTCAATAGGCAATGGAATGAGACTTTGATCCAAACCGCACGAATGAAGATAACGAGAAAACGATTTCGTTCCAGTTTATCTACAATCACGTGTTTTTGTACAAAAAGAGATGAATCATGATTGGTGAATTGTCTCCCGTAAAATGGAGTCTGAGGCTTTTGAACCTTTCGTTCGTGAGTCGCCTCGGTTCCAGATGGCTGGTTGGGTTCGCGAGCTACATCGACGCTAAAGTGCTCGTAGAATTCTAGTTGAAAATCCTCCAATAAAATGGTACAAAAACACCGGCTGACCTAATAAAACGCTTTTATTGCATAATTAAATTAGGCTCGTAAAAACAGACGTAATTTTGGTTCGAATATTCGTTCATGCAAATTTTTCTGTTAAATATGGGTGCTATTCAACATCTGTGAATACAAACTAGAGTAAATTCTAAAATTCCTTCCAGGCAACTTTGTGAAATCTCCATCTCCCTTTAAGGATCCATATCCCTGTTACCTTGGAGACCAAAATCAGTCATTTTTGGTCTGCTAATAAGTCCTTGATGTAAGCCAGTACTTCTCTTCTCAGTTTTGCATACGGATGCATGAACAAATTATTTCGGGAAGCAGACGACTGGTTTGGCGGTTATGGCCGCTCTTCAGGTATGCGTACCCGGTATTCCTCTGTCCAACCATCCCTATACTAGTGCGCTGTGCTCCTTTCTTAATTTCCCACTACAATCACATTTGAATGGTTAGAAGCGTGGATGGATGATATGTCCATTGAGGAACCTGAGAACGGAGCGCACTAGTATAGAGATGGCAAAACAGGAGAATACCGGTACACATACCTGATGAGCGGAAATAACTGTCAAACCAGTCGTGTGCTTCCGGACAAATTTTGTCCATCCATCCATATGCAAAACATACCAGTGGAAAGAAGAACCAATACTTTCGGGCATTGTGTCTCCTTTCTCAACGTAAACCTTGCCTGACTGACAAAAATCCTTTGACGAAAAACTAAATGATTCTTAAATGGACTTATCTTCCATTCACTCTCCCGACGATTCAAATGAGATTCCAGTGATAATCTGGTTCTTGTTTATAATTCGTAGGTGCTAAAACTCTCGGAATATTAGAAAAGGAAAATTTTAGACTGCAAGACTACCAGCCATACCTACAAGTACACATTTAGATACATATGCATACACATATACATATATATATATATATACATGTAAATTGGTGAATATACAGATATGCACACGTGTATGTTGGCTCGGAACCTTCGAATAAGTAAAAGTAGCTGTTTTGTGCTTCTCGTTTTTTGGGCCGCTCCAATTCTGTTTAGATTCCTTTTAGTTGCATACGGCGGCGAAGCTGTAGTGCGCTGTAGCACGTGACCTACACGTGGTTTCATCACAATATCGCTCTTTTTTCTTACAGAAACTCTGTACTAATGACGGAACCGTAATGATCTTACAACGCCCTTGACGAGTAATTACGAGTGCTAATGGGTAGCTGGCTGATAAAAATTGCACGGTTCTATCAACAATCAAAAAATTTATTTTTTAGCATTATTTCATCCCACCCAGTGAACATTTTGGTAAGCAGGGGTTCAACTGCTTGAGGGACAGGTATTGAAAGTTAGCCCATGTAAAGAGGTTTGAATACCAAATTCCTGGGTATAAACTCCGCAGTCTTCGTACACGATTTCAGTCGAGATTGTATGGTTAGTTAGCTTGCTTATTCTGAATTAGTGGTCGATTGTTATAGGATAAATAAAAAAGCAATGTGTCTATATGATTATGAGAGATACTGTTATTATTATTATTACTGCTGCTATAGGTATTGAATAACTATTTTGCAAACGTTTTATGCATTCAAACAGCAGAGCTGGATGTGTCCGTATTGAGCCAATGTCCCGCTTACCACGAATGACATTTCTAAAGATAGATTAACAGTTGATTGATGAGGTTAGTCAAGATTTGCAGTGGTAATTTGACGTTTCTAACTTCGACGACCGCCTTTTTATAACATACGACTGCGACCTTCCAGCTTTAAATGGAACACGACCGTGTCCTGCCTCAGTCAGCTTTTTTTCTGTTTGTCAGTGCTGTTTACCAGTTGCTTTCCCTTGGGGTGAAGCAAAATCTTTTTATGCGGCAACTCGTTATGGGAGGATGAACCAACTTTCAGGATAGAAACCCATGGAAATAGTGTACCAAACTGATTCCCCGACCGCCTGTGGCATCTGTTCAAAGCGGCGCTTCCAACCCGTGCACACCTGGATGCTACCTGTCGGTGGAAAGGAAGTTTATATTTTGGAAGCTGGCAACTGAGCAAATTTATTTGCCTGCATTTGAACTGGTATTTGACCAATCCGGGACAGTCAAAATGTCCGATTTGTAATTTCCGAGGCTCTCTAGGGCAGTGTTTGCCACTCAGTGAAACTAACTATGAAATACGGGTCCATGGTGAGCAAATTTTCTCCCTGATGGTTGGACCATACAGTAGACATCATTTGTTTGGTATTTTGCAGGCCGTCTTACCAAAACTCTCAACAAAGTTTGCCCCGCCTGCATAGCCGTTTACGGATGTGTGGCTGTGATCAGTCTACGTGCAAGTCACGTGGTTCACTCCGGTACAGCTTCGCACTAGCTGGCGTACACAACCAGCCAACGAGAACCGCGGAAATAAGCGATCATGAAGCACAAACATTTCTCGAACGACATTGTACGGAATGCACTGTACTAATCGGGACTTCTCCTATTTCATATACAACGTGTTTTCTCGTTGCTGTGATCTTCTCGTTGTGTTCGTTTGTGTAGCTCGGTTGGGAATCAATCCAATGTCTATTAGCAATTCATATCCGTTCGTTACTGAGATTGACCGAATTCCGTTCACCAATTTCATGTGTAATTGTAACCGGATGACAGTGCAAACTGATATCTGACAGTGGTACAATTTATCGGTCGCACATTTTGGACAGATCAAGTCCGAAACGAGATTCGTGATTGTAGGCATGAGGTCTTCGGTCTGAAATCTACATGATCATTTACAATGTGAACGTCGTTGGCAGTCGCCAATCCATTCCACCTATTTTGATTGTTGCAACACACGTCATAACTTTCGTCCCAAGTTTGTTGGCCTGTATTACATAAATGTACCGTTAAATTGGACTATTTCGTACCCTAGGTCGGAGGGAGTAGGCTGCCTATGGAACCGTACCAGGTTTAGACGACACCCTTTGGCGAATGATGTAGCTCAGAAATTCTCCCTACGAGGCGTTCGCTCTAAAGCGATTTTATTCCAACCAAAGAGAACAGTTATACTTGAGAAGTCTTTGAGCACTAATATCAAACGATCCAACCAGCTGCTCAAAATAACTTCGGGCAATTCGTGCACTAGGGTCACAGTTTACAGATCCGATGCTTGGGTTGACAACTGAGTTTATTTTGGCATGTACTTTATCTTCGGTCGTCTTTTTCTGGTCCATCCTTAGCGTCGTATGCGAATGAGAAAAATGTGCCTTGGTGGTGTCCGGATAAAATAATACTTTAATATCAGAACCGCTTCATCATCAGTCAGCTATCCTGCTCATTCTCTCTCTTCCGCCGACTGGGTTCATACCGTAATTGGACTTTTAATTTGTTTTGACCCCATGATCCGGTCAAAAGTACGGGCTATCTGATCCCAGAAACCTCAGTGTTTGAAGTTTTCAACCAGAAACAAGCAGATTGGTCATGACATGTCGGAACAAGCAAACTGGCCATGCGTTTTATCCACGGTCATGCCTTGTCGCTAGGTGCTGACTAGATGGACGACAAAACAAAGAACTACGCTCACTATCATTCGTCATTGTTCACTGAAACCAGATAGAACACTTAAGATAACAACCATGATGAACTTTCCAGATGAAGCACGCGTGCGTGTGCGTGTGTGTGTGTGTGTGTGCGTGTGTGTGTGTGCGCGCGTTGTTATGCGTTTGGATATTTTCATACGTTTTTTCCAGTACTTCTAAGGCTACAATGTGCTACCTCAAAACTGTGAACATATAGTTTACGGTAGTTAGAACGTCATTTTCATGTGATCTGTTTGCAAGACTTCATTCATTCATTCATTCATTCATTCATTCATTTTTCAATGTATATGAAGCAGATATTGGAACCGGATTAAAACTGCAGGAAGGGATGAAGATGGTTCTCACGTGTATGGACATGCGAACAGGAGAGGTCAGACGAATAAAAAACAACATCGGGGTTGGGGCAATGGATTTTATTGTTTTGGTGAAGCTCAGTTTGACAGAAATGGCAATCAACCAGCGAGGCAAAATCCGAGGCAGCGCTTAGGAACCACTCGGAATGCAATATCTCATGATGGCTCCACCCGATACATTTAGAGGTTATACGATCGTCTTATGATGGTTTGAATAATCACAGTCTCCTGGTTGGTAGAACGGAAAGTGAAAAGACAAAACAGTTTTGCTAGCAGCGTGTATTTTTTTTCTAAACGTGAAAAGTCGGGGCGAACGCATCGGAAAAGCTGCCCGCATTGACCAGTAGCTTGGTAAAAGTGCAAAGGTATAAGACATTTCAGCCTCCGATGTGGGTACAAAATTGGACAATTTAAAAGTCAACATATTTTATACTACTTGTCAAGGCTGATACAATAATAAGATATGTGGGGTCGAAAAACTTTCCTCTGCCAAAGTAGAAAATACACGCAGTAGAATGTGTGTTGTCACGCGGTTCCTAGTTGTTGGTCCGTGGCAAATTTTTAATTTTGATCATTATTAGCCTTGAGGATGCTTCCGGACAAAAAAACGAAATTGAAGGAGACTAGGGGAGTGAAGAAACTTAAAGAGTTTACAACGTATAACAATCGTTTTCGCGCAATTTCTTTCCAGGTCAACTTCCGTGAATTTCTTCAGTCAGTGTGGTTTGCTTTTGTTCCCAGTGTGATTCGTTGTGACTTAATCTTTTCCGGTTCAAAAGACTCGAAATGGTTCGCACCACAATTACGAACAGACGGTCGTGCTGACCATTTCTCAATCTGATCAATGGTTTTACTTTCCCCAATCGGTGTACTAGTTAGACATGGTGGCCAGCAATTATTATTGCGAGGACTGCGCAAACTCTCTATCTGCACTAATAATAGATTTATATGATGACATGCACTGTTCCCCCAACATGAGTAGTGATTGGAATAGGGATCGGAACGGTCACCGCTTGACTTGGCTAAAGGATAGAGGAGTCCTAACAACTGGACTCTCCCGGAGATTGCCGACGTGAAAGATACTTTAGGCAATAAGGTAAAATACCGCAGTCGGTGGCGCTCTGGCACTGGAAATCTATCCGTTTCTCTATAGTCCCTCTACCATATGGTTTTTTATATTCCCCTCGCACGACTACTCGTTGCTGTGATTTGATACTGGAAACCGGAACACGTTAATGCCTGTGGCGAGTTCACATTCAAGCCAGTTGATGCAATCCAGCACAGTTTCACGTTGGTCTGCGTAGGCACGTAGCCAATGAGAATCGTAACGACAAGCGGTCATGAAATCCAGCCATTCCGCGAAGGCGATTGAACAATGGATTTCACCAATGGGAATATCTCCAACCTGGTATATAACCCGATGAGCTCTAAATGTAACTTGAACTTATTTCCGTTCTGTTTTGGTCTTCTTATTGACTTCATTCGTGTAGCTTGGGTCGAAGCCGGTTTAGTACTTACTGGTAACTTGTGCTCGCTCGTTACCACCGTTATCCGCTCGTTGCCGTATATTTATTACAAGTCCAAATACTACAGGGGTCCAGTTGACAATGGTCATGTGTTGAATTTCGGTGATCAGTTTAGTGACTGACCCAAAGATGATGGTCCGTTGTGCCTTGGTTTAGCCTAACGGTTTGCGGAGAATACATTCGACCCGAAGATAAGACGATTACTCCCACAGTGTTGACTCGAAAACCGAATGCGCACGTGCCATTTGGTTACAGATTCCACCATGGTACAAAGGTCACCGAATGCGTCTATTTTAGCCCCATCCGCGCGGTACAAAGTAAATTCATTTAAGTCATCGTTTTAACAAAAGACAGCCTGATTTCTCGTATTTTCACCTTGCTGGAAAACAAGTTTCTATCGATTTTCTCATCAACTTTTGGCATCAGGTAACGTTTTACACGATAGCGCACAAAAGGAGGAAACCTAATGGAAAATAGCCAATTTCATACAATATTACTGTAAGGAAATAACATCAATTAGTCAAAACTGATGTCCAAATGGTCGTATGACCGTTTTGCCGCGCCATGGGAATACTGAATTTACTGGCGCTACGTAACACGCTACGGTGACAACGGAGTTGTGAATGGCGCTAATGAGTTGGCACAAATATGCGTGCGTTTTGCTGAGGGGATGAATAGAAGAATCACTATGGCAGGACAACCGACAAGGAGCTTGCTATGGTACTCACATGCGTAAACCACAAACGATAATGATACTTTAATTTCAATAAATAATTAAATGGAAATAAGTCCACGTATTTCAGTGCTTTCGTGTAAGTAGCTACCCTGTTTGTTGCTAGTGCGGTGACGAATAATGTGACACATGAGTGCCAAAGTAAAAACCCGAGATTATATTCTTACTATCTCCGGTTGCCCTATATTGGTTGGGCAGTGCTGACCCATTCACACACCTGTCACGCAAGCAGGATTAGGGTGAGAATTTACAGTCGAAACGTTCAAGTATTGACAAAATGAACTGACATGAGAGGACCGGGCACGCATACGTGATGAGCATCAATAACCACGAAACTGTTTGCACGCTTTCAGAACTGTTAATCCTTGCGCATCATCAGCCTGCATATTCTTTCTGATCTGTTTGTTTGCATAGTCTCTGGTCGGGACTGTATTCATTCGTCTATCACGTACCTTTACTTTCACAAAATTCTACTCCAGCTTTCCTGTCACACACTGGTGTTGTCGAATAGTTTCATCATCCTTACAAAGTTATCAAATACAACGACGGAATTCCACACGCATCTGGCAGCACATTGATGCGAAGGTTAACGTCAAATGGCAGATAAATATTTAAGAAACGATCCTTTAGAATCTGATTGCATGAGTAATGAAATTCACGCAACCAGTTGGAAGGAAATATATATTTCTCCCGTTGACTTTACTGGGCTACTATTGGATCCTGGGCCGATTATACTTTTGTTATTGATTAGCACAGAGAGAGAGGACGTTGGACACACAAGGCTTGGCTCAAGGTTCTTCCAGTTAAGGGGAAAACCGATGATCATGTGATCGACATATCGATCAAATGTATCTTTACTTGTCGCCTGGCCAGTGTACTTGTTCAAATGATCGAACGAGAATACTCTATCGCCTGGTCTCATGGATTCGAATATTGCAGTCGGTTGTTTACACGATCAGGATCATATTGTGCCAGGGGTAGGAATGTCTTCTATCTAGGTTATCCGGTGTGTACGCAAGACTCACTGACCGACTGACTGTCGCCCTGATTGCGTGACTGACTGGCGGAAAACGGACTGACTGCTGGACGGGCAAAGGGATAAACGAATTCAAGGTTGTGTAATTCAAACCAGTTACATCACGTGAGTATCTCTCAGTCACCACCACGCGAATCTCGTGTGGTGTGGCCTAGGCGTGTTTGAAAAGTTATTTTTGGCCTCTGCAGTCGGAAAGGCGTGCGCTACGGAGGGAGAAAAGTGTGGTGGTTTGTATGTGTGCGTGTGTGCTTGTGCGTGCGCTTGTGCGTGTGTGTGCGTGTACCTACAAATGCGTGGGTTCTGTTTACCACACCTCTAACTGGTCGGAGTGTATTGCTAATTAATGCTTCTGGCAAGCTGAACACCTGGCTTATTCTCACTACCCGTTGGATGCCTTAGTGTTGTGACACGAAATAATTAAATGACCTAGAGTTTGCTTCTTGTACAAAACGACAGTCGCGTTGCTGAGGCATTATTATTATTATTATTATTATTATTATTATTATTATTATTATTATTATTATTATTATTATTATTATTATTATTATTGTACATGTCGATTATTATCACTTTTTACATGCACACACAGGCGCACCAACACGAAGACGGAAACAGAATCTTCACGTCCTGAACAGGCGCAAGTGATCCACTTCGCCGTTGGTACCCATCAAACGTGTTACAAATTGTACAGTCCACGTATCAGATTTGTCTATATCTGAGACATGAGACACGTTTTCCAGTGCAGCCCTATGGTGACGATTAGTTGCGAATCTGTGCCTGCATGACTGATGCATTCATTTCTGCGTAGCCCGCGATGCAACAGTATCCCACGTGACTTTGTCAAAGTGTGTGCGTACACACTCGACAAAATCCTGATCACTGCTCTTTGCAGTTCACATCTCTAATTCACAAATGTGTTGTTTGCACGTGTTTGAGTGCACGTCTTCGCCTGGCGACCTAGGACAGATATGATGAGTTGCTCTGACCTCTGATAGGGGATGAAAGTCTTGCCTGTTGTCATTCGGATACACGTCTCGAGTGCAGAGCCTCAAAAATGTTGTATACCTACATGGACTTGGAGCGTTTTTGGGCGGAACAGTGAAAAAACATGTCTGACAGTACACAAGGTCGTTCTCCGTATTTTACACCTGACTAAATATGGCAAATTTTACGAATAAGTACAATAAGCACATTCATTACAATCGTTTCCGCTACAGGGTGTATGTATATGGATTATCCACGTCCGCCGATCAGCGGACGAAGTCAACAATGCAACCTGGGATGATCTAGAAGACGGTACAAATCGGACTGCTCTGACCGGTTACAAAAGCTGAAATTAGTCCGACCAAGGACTGGCTACACAGAAGTCACAAGAAAGTCAATTTTGTTGTCTAGTGTGTTACAAATTCTTAGGCCCACAACTGAGTGCCCGTAGAAGTGAATTAGAATTTCTTACCTATTCATAAACTTGCTATCAAGGCTATGATGCAACAAAAAGTGCCGTGATCGGTTGGCAGTGCAATGGATAATCATAACGCGATCCTGTCTAATCAGAACTAATAGCCTTTCCGGTCCTGAACATGCCTAGCAGAATGTGTTAAATAGGCAAATGAACAGGGCTACAAACATGTTCGCACTATCACTCCAATAAAGCACTGGATTCCCGTGACTCTAGCTGCGTATGCTCAAAAGCGGTTATCACGCTTTGTGTCTTGTGATATAACGAATTGCTCTTAGTGTCACAATCAAATGGGTCAGCTCACCTGAGTAGATCGATTTAGCTCGAAGGGCGTCACCAGCAGACCATCAGTATGATCTCACGTTGGCTTAGTGTGAGCATGTGTTGCACATTTGGGTGAAGAGCTTTCTGGAAGTACAACAACAAAAATACCGGCACCGCTCACACGTGACTACGTCAGAGAAGAAAAACTACTATAAGGGGGAGATACCAACCAGAATCCTTTTAATACTCATAAGATGTAAAATGTTTCAACAAATGCTCAGAATATATGGCAATAATATTTTCAGACCGTTCACTGACATATATATATATATATAATCTGAATAGAGATCTTGTGCGATCGTAAAGAAAAGGAAACACTGTATACTATTCACTACATTAGATAGCTGTTGCGCGTAACCATCATTCTCTGTTTCACATTCGGCTTTTCGGTGAGCTATCGTCCCTCCACACTGGCTCAAACGGAAAAAACCAAAGTCACCTGGGACACAGTTTCAGTTATTAGGCGAAATCATCACATCTATGGGTCATTTTGTTTCATTATTGCGCATTTATTATTGCCATTATTTTATCGGTTGTTGGGATGACGATTTGATTGGTCCATCTTGTTCGTTGCATTTCACGTGATTTAGCTCATGGTTTTTTCCTCTCGTTCTGATTGGTTGTCTCAAATCACGATGACTTTCATTTACATTCTTCCACTGCTGCCTTCTGATCACGTCACTATGTTGGCCGGCCTCTGATAGCCAGTGGGATGGTGTGGTCTCACTTTGGTCTTGCTTTCTGCATTTGCTTGCTATCTAACTAGATCGGTCTGCATCTACGCTTGTGTGTTGATCGCAGTTTGTCAGACACTGTCCAGCGTCGAGCAACCATCGATAACCAATGCGACAGCTCCATCAGATTCAGGCGCAATGCCAATGACAATACCATTCCCTTAAAATAGCCCCACTGTCCTCCGCCTCCCTGCCATCGGCTATCTATCGGATTCCATGATTCCCCTGTGAAGTTTGACACTATCCGATCGTCCATACCGAGGTAGAGACTTCATTTAAGGTGCCTACCCCGAGACTTTGACCAAATCGTCAAACCAACAAAGCAATAAGACGGTCTGGGGTTACATAACCCTCTGATGGCCGGTGATCGGTCGCCTTACATTCTGGGACCCTGGTGCACCCCATTTCTGCAGGTGCCGGTAGACCTACAGCTGTACTCTTCGTTGCTTGTTTTTGAATGTAGTTTTAGCCAACTCCTGTAGACTAACTACCAAAGACCAGTCGACTTGGCAGAAGTCGCCGGACATTCTCCTTGGTCTTCGCACTTTAGGGGACACGCTTCAGCCATGAGAATGCAGTGAATAGTGCTTTCTCAGTTAAGGATATTTGAGATGGAAGGTCATTTGGGAGACTCCTGTCAGGTGTCCAGAGCGAGTAGTCGACTCTAAGCCTGAGACATAATTCCTAACCATAATGAGGCAATTACAGCTGATAGGCATCCCACCACTAGTAGTCTGGGTGGTATTTCTTTTTTGTGTGTGACTTGCCGTCTTCTATTAGCATCATGTAAAGGGAAGCTTATCAGAAAACGTGATGCAAGGTACATGAGGAAGCAACTACCCTGACAGTGGGACAATCACGTGAGTCTTAACGTCTAGAAGAACATGTAGATGTTGTGTTGTATTGTATTGCATTGTATTGCATACACTTTGCGTACGAAAAGTCTAGAACGATGCGTTGGTATTAAAAACGACGTGAAGCTACAGAGCAATAGTGGCCTATCAGAGCGCAACATGGATGTTTGCCAAACAAAAATTAGAGAAGATCAGCCATCTAGTAGCGGCGGCTGTGCTCCGAGTCAACGATGAAGCCACCAGGAGGCCATGGTGTAATCATCATGACTTTCTCTAGCGTCAAGGGCTTTTGTCTGCTTGTGATTTGAACCCGGTCGGAACAAACATGGTTTGCTAACTTCAGTTTATAAATTTGCCATATGTAATGGTACAATCCCATCACAAATTACACACTGAATTCTCAAGCCATTCGAGTGTTAGGATAAATGTGACCAGATTGATGGAATCTCCAAAGAATGAACAACAACAACATTAAAACGACACACTGTATCACGGCTTTTAGCCTGCGAGCACAATTAGTTCTGACCGATAGAACAGAGTGAATTTTAAGTTTACTTGTGTTGATTGGTAATTGACTTGATATTTTGACTTCAGTTGGCCGGCGGTGGCCAAGCGGATAAGCTGGCGGCGTTTGGACATGAAGGTCGCGGGTTCGAATCCTCCCGCCGCCGATCAACTTCCCCACTTGGCAGCCCTCTGCTGGTCGCGGCCGCCTTCCTGAAAATTGGTGTACATTGTTGTTTCATTAATAAAGGAAATAAAAAGATTGAAAAAAGTCAGAATCATTCCTACGTCGGTCAGTCAGTCAATGCATGAAAGCGAAACGGCAAGTTTTCAGTCGAGATCTCTAGATCGTTCAACTTATTCCGCGCGCATATATATATATATATATATATATATATATATATATATATATAGTGCTTTTCGTAGGTTGCCATTCTAATCAACTGACAGGTTTGTCTTTGGCGATTACGAATTACGCAAGTTGATCACGATTGACAAAGTCAGGCAAGTGATAGGGCAACGAAAGTTGAGTTAGACGGACCACAGAGCGCTGTCGTAATCCACCCTACACCTCAGCTTAGTGCTCATAAGCAATAGTACAAATCAGTCAATCCGACCTGCCGGGGCAAGAGAATGAAGATGATCGGATAAGTCATTTCTTCCCAAAACGTGTCCTAAATAAATTGTCAATGGCTGAAATGCGCTCCGAATGAATTTTATTGTGTTTTCTGAATATTCAGTCTGATCCGACGCTACATAACTTCCCGATAGCTTGTAGCTGTCAGCTGGCCTGTCAGAGTAGGGCTAGGCAGGATTAAGTACAATGACCGTATCTGGTCTATTCGTAGTCTAACAGTGACGTTGCGACTTGTTTCACACGCGCGCACACACACACGCACACACCTGTTGGAGATTAACTTCAATGTGATTTTCAGATGCTGCAGTCTTATCAACCCGTGTCTCGCAGTCTCTGATAGCAACAATTTCCACACTTAAGACAATCGATTTCCACTTTGTGAACCATGAAAAAGAACACCAGATTGGATTTGCTTGATGTAAGGAGATTTTTCTGACAAAATACGCGTTACAAAAAGTTGACAGACTTTGTTATCGAGGTGGCTGAATGTCATCAGGCGAGTGGATACCACTGCGATACTATTGCTCGGAATATTGACACCGGTTGTGATAGATCGCATTATCGCACGGTTAAGGCTCACCAACACGTACTGGAATATCTCCAACACCAAACAAAAAGATCCAGGCAACTGGGAATCACGTTCGAGTTTATTTTTAAGGCATTCGTGATTGTGGTACCCCGGAGGGGAAAGTCATCAACAAACCCACCGTTGGACCGACAGCAGTACTGAAATGTGTGTGTGTGTGTGTGCATTACACTTTCGTAAGTTGTCACTATTCGGATTGCGTTCGCTGTAGTTTCCGGTGGCAACAGAGCTCTACCGGACTGTGTCATCTGACTTACGCGTAGCCTGATCACAGTGAGTCTTCGAAACTGAAGTTATTGTAATTATCGTTTTTGGCGTCATTGAACCGGAGGCTAGTAGACTATGTCACATGTAAGCGGGATAGTCACTGCAACAATAGTTTGGCTTCCACCAATCCTATTATTGGACTGGTAGGAGCGGTCAGTCGACCAGGGTGAATGGAATATGACGCGATCATATGGGAAAGATTATTGTTTTTTGTTATCTGTCAGGATACGTTCGTTCCATCAGAACAGTCCAAAATTGGTACTTCATTTTTCACACCAGCTAAGATTGTATATTGGAGGTATACTTTCGTTATCGATTTCTCGACTATAGTATACAGGCCCGTATGTCTGCTGGCGATCTTAAGTCAGCCAAATGCTGTTGGACGGTAAACTGAAAAATGACCACCTGGTCGGAATCTTAAGACTGATGCGATGATGGTCAGATGGTTAACACACGGGTGCTTGGATTCATAATTTGCGTTCCAATTCCCCAAACGTGGGCAACTTTCTAAGTCGGCGACTATTAAGCGGTCCCATAGCAAACCATCAAATGTAAGATAAATAAAAAAGGTTTAGTATTAGTATTGGTAATATTATAGCGACAGGACTAATGCTAGCAATCAGTGGTGGTGGTAGTAGTAGTAATAGTAACAGTAGATACATTATTAATAGTAATGGTAGTAGTAGTAGTAATGGTGGTAGTAGTAGTAGTAGTAGCAGAAGCCGCAGTAGAAGTAGGAAAGACAGTGCCCACATGCGTTCCTTTCGGTGCCAAGCAGAAGGTTGGGTCATCTAGGATGCCAAAAAATTTCCGTCACAATTCCGGTGCCAATTTCAACAAATTGTGAAACCGTAGTATTAGCCAATCAATAGCCGAATCAAGTCAAGTTAGACAGTGCCCGGATCTCGGAAAAGATCCCAGTGTGTGGTAGATGGTGAAGTGCTATGTAAATGAGCGGAATTTAAGGATCTAAGTACCTCCAAATCTGAGCGACTGAGCAGAAGAAGCTAGGGTTCACAGAACCTAGTCAAGACCGACGGCTGACTGATTCACACTCAAGACCATCGTCCATGACAAACTTCCACGAAGCGCTATTGTATTTGCACTTGAAAGCGTAATACGGAATTCAGACACCAGAAATAACGCACGGATACGGATTACCAAAACGAACTAGAATAAATTAAACCCAAGCAACCTAACGAATAACAACGAGAAGCCCATAGGAACCGAATTGGGGTTTACCGAGAAATCATGCATCTACATGGGCGGAATGAAAGATGGCGGGACCAATTCGGTCCATCGGAATTCGAGGCACGGTTGAACTTCACGATTACCTGCCTTCAAGGTTCTGACTGGTTAGCTGTATGCACAGGCTAGCACGACGCTATACCGGACTGTATCACGTGACTTGGGCTTGAAATCATCACCTGAGAGTTTAAAACTACTCGGTTCTGCGAAGAATTTGTCGTTTGTTGGGTACCGCTTTGCTCGGCATCGCCATCATTTCGAAACTACATTGAAGGAATTAAACGGAACAACTGTGACACTTTAGCCATTCTCACCATGGAGCACATACTGTGCGAACAGTGTTAGTGGACTTTGATTGTTGAACGAAGTACCTGCTTCTTATTCATGCTCACTTCGATCATGTGTTACATTATTCACGTCAGTCTTGTCTCTATTGGCACGGGTTATTTTTACTGGGTTTAGAGCCAGCGAAGTGGCTCCAGTGCAGACTGATGGAGCACCAATGTAATAAAAGTGCACAGGAAAAACTGTGAAACTCAACTTCTGACTCGTTCATTCGGATTTCGGTTTGTGAGTGACTTAGCCTACTTCTATTGATTTGTTCATTCGGGAAGGAGGGGGAAATGAACGGAGATTGAGGCTTGTTAGTTATCTCAGGGCCTGTGATCTGTCTATGCGCAAGCCACGTGATAAATGTACAGTTTTAGGCTAGCCTCCATACGTAATCGGCCAATCAGAACGGTGACAACAGGCGATAGTGAAGTTCGGACATGCGTCGAATAACAATTAGTCGAAAATATCACACCAATCGGGATTTCTCCTGTTTTATTATCTAAACGCATTTTTTGTAAAACAAACCCAGACCGGGTTTTCCGGGTGATATGACCTTCTCGTTGTCTTTGGTAGCATAGTTTGTGTCGGAATCACTCGGATGGGCATTGGTGATTCGAATCTGTATGTTATTGCCGGTGGCCGAGTTCTGTATTACAATTTTAAGCTCTAATGCTACAGTAGGAAATTTCAGTCTTCGTGTGCTCGTGACAGCCAGGAATAATTGAGTGTTTTCTCCTGCACTAAGGAGATGGATACTGGGTGGAAATTGGACCTGTATAGGATCAAGCGTTCAGTGGCATTTTACCGCAGCCCGAATTTTTTTGGAATAGTCAACATAAAGGATTCGTGTTAGGTATTATCAAGTGACTCATCCACACACATGGCCAGAATTAGTATCACCCATAGCTGTCTGATTCCCGTTGAAACAGTGACCACACCTATCCGTACAATGACTGAGGCTACTAGTGGTGTAAAAATCTAATTCCACTACTTGTTGGCAACTGTAGCGAACACCGAGTATTAGTAACACTGTTTGGTAGTCGATCGACGAATACTATTGGCTCTTGGGAAGGATATACTGTTAATAACATATTATTTGGTTCTGATACTATTGGCTCTCTGTCATAAGATTTCCTATGAGGCTTTTCACTAACTAACATCTGTGGCAGTTTACCGTCAGCATCTATCAGCGAAAATATTGCCTTATGATTTAATTTGAGTTCAGCCTCAGAGACACTGAAGATCATGGAACAGTACTTATATTGTCAGCATTCTCGCGGAGATCCATGCTCTAATGGTTGTGCTTTGTCTTCATGGTTGTTAGGTTTAGTATTACTTACAAGTAGTCTGTTACTGCACCCGGGGGATTTCATTCCTACGGATGAGACACAAGGTCTGAATCATGCACCCATCGTCGAACCGTCGTCTCGCATTTGTTTCGTCATTTTTAAACAGTGGAATACATGATTTTATCCAACACCCCAATAGCCCGAAAAATGATTTTCTCTTAAGCTGTCCATTTCCAAAGGGCAATTAGTGTTTTATGTTATGGGTTCAGATTGTTCTTTATCCAACTGCGTACCGGTCATGCCTAGTAAGATGGCCCGTGGCTACTATAGAATGTTTGGGGAGGCTACATAAGAAATCAAAGCGGTTAGACTGCCAGTAATAAGAAAAAGCGATAACAGTATTGCTAATAATAACAGTGCTGACAGTAGAAACTGTAGTCGTAATGCTTCTTTTTTGTGTTTTGGACTTTGTAAAGTGGGCATCCTACCTCCGGTAGTCAGGGTAATTGGACAACAATTCACTGACAAGTCCAGAGTATGCTCTTTTTAACATCAAGGAGATTGCTTCGATCGAGTGGTCTCATTCTAGCCCTATTTTGCAAGAATCCGCGGAATAAATATGCTCGACTAGCCCCGAGTGGAAAGTTCTGCCCTGATCAGTATTCGTAGCCTTGGTGGGTCTTCGTGAAAACGAACCGTCCCTAGTCATACAATCCAATGCTTGTTGACGCTTTTCGCGACCAGGTTTTAACCTACTTGGGCCTCAACCCAGGGTGACAGCAGTGATGACAGAAAATCCTTGGTTCACATATGTAAACCATTTGAAAAAGCTGTGAGGCCACGTGTGATTAGATGAGGAGCCTAAAACGCCTGACGAGATGTATTGATGGTCGCGAACCTTTCGTGTGTCTGTGTATTTGTGTGTGCCGGCCTTGGTAACCGTGGCTTCCGTGGGCCCAGCATTCTCTCGAACACTGTTCACTCGACTTGCCTTCCCGAGCCTGCCTACCTGCCATAACCAAGCCCGTCAACGGGTGCGAGAACATGTCTGTCCATCCAGCGGACGCGTCAACGTCTTGTCTAGCTAGAAGAAATGAAAAAAAGAAGAAAAAGAAGAGTAATTGGGCGCACGAATTTGCAGTCCTGCTTGTCCCGTTGTCTGACCACTGTAAATGGCCGATGGCTAAGTAGTCTGATTGGTTAGGTTTGTCATCGGGATTTTCCTTTCGACGTGCTTTCTCGTATCCAAACCCCTCCACCCACACTCATATATCGGAGGTTGTGCAAAAAAAGGTAAGCACGCAAACTGTTTGCGATCCCGACAACGGCAAGTATACCCCTGGATCGGTTTGGGCTATTTACTGGCGTGCCCCCCCCTGATGGTACAAGCCTTTATTCACGTGACCTTGCCGCCTGACTAATACGCGAGAGAGAATTCTCATATATTGTATTAGTGTGTGCCATACAAATAGTTCAAGTATATTTCTGCCTTCTAGTGACAAATCACCTAGTGATTGGATGCATTTTAACTGTTTGTATTTTACCTTTCAATGTAGAACAGTATGTGTAAGCGTTGAATGATTTTGAATATGGGCCAGATTTGTAGCTCAAGTTGATGCGTTTCGGTGCCTTGGGATCACGGCCCAAACTCAAGGGTCAACACTCTTTAGGCTCAAGAAACATGAGTTTTACCTCATCAATTTTAATGTCAATGCTGAACATGAAATACCGTTTTTGCTGTCTAATATGCTGCTTCTTGTGGGGAGAGTTTGTAAGAATCCCGTGCCACCGTTTGACATAGCTTCCCAATCGCCTCATCAATCAAAATGGTCGCGATCTACGAACTAGAAGAACAAATGGTTTTCGGTTGTCATTTGTCCAAAGATATTTCCCCAAGGATTTTCCAATTGTCGTGGTCCCTTCTTTGATTAGTCAAGGGTTTGGATTTGTTTCAATATGACCAAATAGTTCAAATCTGTACCGCTATTTCTACTCTTGGTATTAGTACATCTCAGATCAAGTTTTCTGAACCTCCCTGGTCGAATGTCTAACAATTTCGCGCTTGTCAAGATACTTCGAAATATTCGGAATTTGGAAAATTCCGAAAGAATCTGGTGCAAATTTAGTTTCGGTTTTTCTTTTCCAAAAAATCGTGATCAGTTAGATTCAGATTGTCTGATCGACTTAATTTCCGATCGTGACTGTACAGATCTTTCGAAAGCACACACCTGAGCGCAGATTACGGGCAATCGAAATCATGGAAGGACCAAAACAAAAATCACTAAAGAGGAAAGTAGACTATAAATATACAAATTTCTCCACACATGGCGGCTGTTCTATTCCTCGTCTTCACCACATCGGACATCCATCGGGAACCATGGTTCCGTTGTGGGCTTGAAGCCACCAGGCTGCTCAAACAGAGGTAGAGGTAACCGATTCCGCAGCTTTGACCAAATGGTCTGATTAGCAAGGCAACAGGAGGGTCCGAGGCCCACGTAACCGAACTGGAAACCAATGGCTGATTGCTCAGTTCGCAAGCCCTTGGGACGGGACCAGTACGGTACAGCCCTCGCCGCAGATGCCGGTGAGCCTGCAACCGCATGCTTCGTACCCCATCCGCGGTTGGCGTTGAATCAGGATTTAGACAAACGCTATGGGCTAGGTACCACAGGCCAGTCGACCCGATGCAGGGTACCGAGCATTCGTCTTGGCCCTCGGTCCTAGAGTAGTTGTAAGATAAATATAAATAACATTGTGAGAACACGTTCATCTTACCAAACAGGGCCTAGTTCAGGAACCTGTAAGAAAAATTTGGGAGATTACTAATCGTTCTGACTGGAGGAGTGGAATGTTAGGTCGAACAAGTACGAGAAAAAAGTACACGGATTTATCGTTCCCCGGTTCTTACCAGAATGAGGTGTTTGGTGAATCAGTGAATAGTTTAGAAATGAGCGCTACGATGGTGGTATTCCGAATTTTGGAAAACCAACGAACGGTTTGATGATAAACGTGACACACACTGGAGAGAGAGAGAGAGAAAGAAACTATTCACATTTGCAAAGTTCGAGAAAAGATAAGATCATAGTGAAGTGACATAAAACTGTCACAAAACGTCACCTCATTCTGTGCCATCCTATGTGTCGCGTGTACGGTGCTTCGAGGGCCAAGAATGAAAAGCAGCTAATTCCAAAATTTGGATCTCTCTGGTAAACCTTCAACGACCATTTTTCAACCTGATTTGTTGAACTTGCTCCGTTTGGTCAATGCATCCCACAGGAAGTTGGGCACAATACACATCACTAACAAGCCGTACGACCCCGTGTGTCGTCGCCTTCCCAACTGCAGATGTTAGAGTTGACTACAGTTGACACAAAGCACAGTTAATCGCTTGGGGATTATTCAGGGATCAGACGTTTTGGGAAAATTAGTCCTTCACTTGGTGCTCTTTATGTAGTTGATCTTATCCCATGAAATTTGTGTAATGCGTTGTAATATTATGATCATGTCACGAGACCCCCAACACATGAGCTTGTACTTCAACACGGGTTTTATCCATATGCTAAAGGCGAATGTCTCGCCAACATTACAGGCGCATTCAAGCACACCGGTAACAAATAGTACTTCCATAATTCTTTTTTTATTTAACCACAAGCTGTAGGAAAACTTGTGGGAACCGAACGAGGAGACATCGTCAGGGATGATTTTTTATCAAATCCCAAAATCGAAACAGATATCAGTCTAGTTCTCGGAAAAAGATCTTTTCACAAACATGAATTGCCTTACTGAGCTCAATGAAAACGACATATCTCGGCATCCCCATGTCACTATTCGATAAACATTACCATTCGGACAAAGGACTGTCAAACCAACTATTCGGTTATATCAAAATCTGAAATTGTTCTTCTATGCAACCTCAAAAAAGAAACTCAATTGAAAATGCTTCACACATACCTCAATTATTTTTGTACTCGCCTGCCAGAATCTTGTGGATATCAAATTCCAGTTAATGCACTATGTACGAGTGCGAAAAATAATTCCAAGATACTGTGGTCTGTTTTGGTTAGATAAACCGGATCGACGTAAGGTTGCATTGATTTTCATCGGATTTACAGCTTAGGACCGTTGTGAGACACACTGTTTGATAAGATGATAGCATTCAGTCAATAAATCAATCAACGGATGCTTTGGAAATTCGACCAAAAGGGCTACATGACCTAAACATTATACAATTTCACATGAAATCCAAAATATGAAGCTAAAATTATGCGTACCGTCTTTCACGAATGTAACAATTTATTCGTTTATTTTAGTGGTATAGACTTTCGTGCGTGAAGACGGTAGTTGAGTTTGCACACGTCATACCGCATTTGATAATGGAGAATATTCCGGTGAGTCAATGTTCCAGTGACGTGATGCTGCCCGGCAATGCTCCGTGCTAACCTGCGTAGACAATCGACCAATGAGAACCGGGGCCACAGGCGGTCGAGAAATTTGAACATTTCTTCAGGGTGATTGGACGGAATATATTCTACCGAACAGGATTTCCCTTATTTTACGATTTGCAATTAAAACTTGTCATCATTTTCCGTCTTCCGTATTCTTTTGGTCGGTTTTATCTGCGCAGTTTAGCACTTTTCTTGCCCAAGCATTTCAGTGATCACACTAAAAAAGGTTAACGAACAAGCTCGTTTTCGGGGATTCATTTTCGCGCTATTACATCACAACAAATGAAGAAACATAAAAAATCAGATTAGTCAGATGAAAATATGAGTTGGAAGGGGACTAATGTTCCATGAATAAACCGAAAACGGATTAGCTTAAATCGTTAGTTTTTCTCTAGCCAGACATTCACTTCTATTGCAGTGGATCCAAACGTCTACTTTTTAACCAGGCTTTTTTCGCGGAACTTACTTTGATGTTATAGAAAAAACCGAATGTTTAGCAATTGCATGATATCATAGCATCCTCAGTGCCTCGGTTCCATTTGGATTTCTTGCGGGGAACTGTCCGCCATGTCTTTCAGAGAAAATTGAAAGGTTTTTGAAATCGGACCGATCGATATATCTCAGCAAACATAGGGACACGTATATGGAAATGAGTCGAAGGAGATCACAAAATTGTGGCGAGTCAAGACCAGACCAAAGAAAGTTTTCTCTCAAGTTAGAGTTTATTTGGACAAAATTTATTTTTCTACGACTAAAACATCTCGCAATTACAAAATCTGTTGTATTCAACTGATCGTGCTCTTCCTAACTATGCGGTATGTTTACCCATGCTTTTTTCGTACTGTTTTGTACCCAATGACCTGGGAGAACAGAGTCAGCAAATGTTGGCGGACTTAGATAAAGTAGGTTCTTCCATCCTTTCTTCCTGTAAAAGAGGTTCTCAACCGGCTGAACGGGAACACAGTGGCCATCGTGTTGTCATTTTCTGTCTAGTCAGAATGCTTGCCGGGATAAAGGTATGTTAGACTGTATTCGATGTGTTGGCTACTGTGGCATTCTTCTCTTTTTCAACCCCGTTAATCCACACATTTTCCACCCTTCACGACCAATCTTCTTAGAGCAACGTGCAACAAAGTGAGAGAACCTATGGTCAAGGCGACAAGACTCAATATTTAGGTCTGCCATGATGACGGTACCGATAGCCACGGATGTCTACCGCCGGTGTTACAAACGCATGATCTGGAATGCAAATACAAATAAAACCGCCGTATGAAAGCAGAACATCGATTAGGGGACAGAATACTATCACTGTGCCGTCTGCCAATTTAATTTAGGCTTATGTCAAAATTAACTGAAATTGAAAAAGAACGTGTGGCTGTTTCGAAAGCTTCCAAGAGTTCATCTGATCACAGACTGCAGAGGAACGCGCAGTTAATCAGTATACATTACAGTACTGTGCCCATGCAAAGTAGATCAAATTTGAAGTCTGTGCAAACGAGATCTCAGCAAGTCATTTGAATGACATTTCCGATTAGTTCTGACACAGTTCTACATATTTTTGACGTGGTTCCTAATTAGTTTTGGAAAGAGCACAGAGAATTGCAGTTTTTGCGCTGCAGTTTACTGGAAATACGTTTAAGTACACGACGGTGATTGATCAAATTCACCTTGTTAGACTAATCTCTGGCTTATTAGAGCAGACTTTTTTCGCTCAACTCTCCGGTTCTCCTGGTTTGGGTTGCGTCAAAGTGCGCAAAGTCGGCCCTTGTACACTGATGATCGGCTTCGCCTCCACAATCGTTGAACTAATTGGGCAATAGGTCCCCGTGGACAAAGCGAAAAAGCCCCATGGAATTTTGTATTACGCGAGGGTTTAGCAAAAAAGCACATGGTTCAAAAGTGACAGAACTTAATGGACCATGGGCCGACTAAAGCAGTGCTTGAGTATTTCGTAATTGGACACCAAGTACCGTGAACAAAATCTGACCGTGTAAGGCTGAGCCAAATGAACAGGACATGTTTGCCTGTCAGTTAGTCGTCCATATTCCTACGCTTTCGGTTACCTCTAGATGTCGGTTACTGGCTCTCGTTCTGCAGTTCTTAACAGCTAGGACAAAGAGTAGAACAACTACGTGTTTTGTGACAAGAATATTTCGAATGTGCATATCCAGTATGAATTGTGTAACGTAGTAAGAAGTTTTCATGGACTAGTATGAGCATCGGGAACAGTTGTCACGTCGCCGAAGGATTACGTGCTCGTGCCAATTCAGGTCAACAACTGCGATGTTATTGAACGATAGCCAGAGGGTTCCAAACTGGAAAAACTGATCCGGTGAAATTTAGCCGTTTACCTTAAACGAACAGAACACACGTGACGGTGTGTTCGTTTTAATCCACGGAATGACCCCAATGACTTATGAACAAGGTTCGTGTGTACACGGCTCAAGCCCAAGATAAACAATAAATGTGTCACTTTTGGGAACGCTTTTCTGCAAATATAAATTAATTCCAATCCCCTTAATCAGAAAATCGTTTGACACAATATTCGATGAATCACGTGAATTGGATAACAGTCGCTAATCGGTTTCAGAACGAGCACACACAGAGGACAAACCTTGGATCACTCCTGTGCGTACGTTTGAGTCTAAATTTTTCAATCTACGCGAGACCCGTTTCGGATTTTTCTAACCCTTAGGTAACAATCGAGATGTGTGTAAGATGGGTGAAATATTATTTGGCTTACTCTAGCAAGCACGGTTTCACGTTTCGACTAACCAATTATTGCAAAATCAAGTGTGAATAAATAATTGTGAGTTTTCGTAAAGTTCTGATCACTGAGCTTGGCATTTAGATTGCGAACGTTTCATCACCGATCACGGTGAATGCGGGAGCGCGTAGATACAGGTGGTGTTCCTCCATATTTACACGTATCCATTAGCCATGAAATTTGATCTTGTCAGCGACTTTGACCTAGCTACTGGACGTTTATCTTAATACACGGTCTTTGCTGGTTTGACTTTTGACACCAGAGAATTGGCGTTTGGCTTGGTTTGGTCCAATCTGTTCAGCCGTGGACCGCTGTTTTTTTATTTTGAGTAAGTGAATATTTAATGACGTGGTTTCATGGTTCATGTCTGTAAGCCCGTATGATTTGATTTCCAACTCTCTTGTCTAGTTAAAAGATTTACTCTGCATCCGGCTGCACTGGTAATCTTTATCGATATGTCTATTGATCGACTGGTTTAAAGAGTGCCTGAAATCAAAAATCGCCCGTTGGAAATTTATCCTTCCTGATACTGGAGCACGGATATGAGCAAAAGTAGATTGTATCTTCTTGTATTCCGTTTGTGTTTGTTCATCCTAGTGGGTATATTTCTACCGGTTTGACCGATGGAACACTTGTCACAGTTCTTGCAATCGGCTGTGTATAGGACGGTTATTTTCTTTCCTCAATTTGAGTTGTTCTTTTCGTCTAAATACAAATTTTCACATAGTTTTGGATGATGTGTGATCTATTGTGCTATTCTGAGGTTGAAGAAATCTTGCAGTGATTTCACATACTTTCTTGATGAGTAACAGAGTTTCTTTTGCTCCGTTGTTTGTCTTGGTCAGTCTCTTACTTCAATCCTGTTCTTTTTATGAAATCCCTTGGATATCGATTTCAATGAATCATCTTGGAAAAGTAATCTTCGTCTTGTTTTCTCACTTCTGGTGTGCTGTAATGTGCTTTGGTCCCAATCAATAAAGTTCGGATGCACGATTTTTTGTGATCATTTGGGTGATTTCTATGAAAGCCTTGTATTTGGTACCTTTGTTTTGATTGGCTGTCCTTTTGTTCCCAAGGTGCCCTTTGAATCGCGTTTTACCAAGAAGTTAAGAAAAGCTGGTTTTCGTGAAATGAATCATCGTGTGATATCATCGCACAATTGAGCATAAAGAAACCATGGAAGAACTTTACAGTAACCGTGCAAATCACTGACGGATAGGTGCAACGTCATATGGTGAAGTTGAACAAACCGTTCAGAGCCTGCCCGGTAGCGTAATAGCTAAGGCGTTCGACTCAGAATCGTTCGTCCTTATTCGGATTCGCGTCCCAGTTCGGGTGCACGGTGGATATGCACTGCAAATGATTCCTAACGAGGATGAAACAGCTGTACAGTGCTTCCATGGTTTCCTAATGGTGAGTTGAGCGATGATATCACATGGTGAATTATTTCATGAAAACATTCAATCTCCTACTACTAACATGTACAAAAGCTGGTTTCTCGATTTCTTTTGATCCTACAGTGTCTTTGAAAATGTTGTTCAGTATTTTGTATGCTTGTTCAATACGACAATGTTTGATATAAACGTCTGTGTCATCAAAGTATCTGATCCAAAGTGTTGAGTTTCGGCCACAGGGACATTAAGTCAAGAATACCACTCCGAGGTCATCATCATCCAATCAGGAGGTGTAATAAGCGACGTTTTCAACAGAGAAAGGTATGGCTGTGAAACGAGAACAAAAACGTTATTTGGAATTTGTGAATTACTATTTTGCACTTAGATGACATTTTTAGAGAGGCACACTAGCGCACCACTTCATCCCTCAACTCTGTGATGCATTTTTGTGTTCAGTATTGCATTTATCCCAAAACATTTAAAATTGTAACACGAATTTGTATGGGATCATGACCGTACCACCGGCTTCACTGGATTGCACAAACGGAATGCAAAGTATGACGAGATGTTATTCGTTCAACGAAGTCGTCATTATCAGGATGTGTGGACTCATGGTAAATCGCTTTAATTAAAACTTATTACATGCGCGTTATATGTCTAAGCTTTTCTGACAGGCCATATCGTTTTTGGAAATTGAAAGTCTGCGTTATCTTTAAGGAAACTGAACCAACGTCCAAAGCGTACACGAATTAGAAATAAGTAGATCGGAAGATATCTGCTAAACCTGACAACATTTCGAAACTCTCAAAAAAGCTAGAGTCGTTAGGACTGAAGCTGATGAGTCTCCAAAACAAGGCTGTTATAACTGAAATTCACTAGCTCATTCAAGAGTTTACTTATTCCTTCACACTCACTCACTCACTCACTCACTCACTCACTCACTCACTCACTCACTCACTCACTCACTCACTCACTTACTCACCCACTCACTCACTCACTCACTCACTCACTCACCCACCCACTCACTCACTCACTCACTCACTCACTCACCCACCCACCCACTCACTCACTTACCCACTCATCCACTCAGTTACATGGTAACTTACCCATTCACTGAACTACTCACTCTGAAACTCAACTAGACAGTCAGCCAATCACCCATTCATTTACTCATCTTGCCATCAATTCTCAATCTTTATAAATTCGTTCGTCTACTTTATCACAATCTAGGTTAGCCGGTGAGCGGATGAACGTTTACGCCACATCTTCAGGGACTGGTATTCATATTCATCAAAAGATAGCCCAGTAGTCCAGATTTGCCCATCTCATCAGCCCTGGTTTCAGTTTAGATGTTGCCAAAATAGTTTCATTAGTGATATTAGACATGGAACACCTTAGTCGACTCGATGACCACTGATCGCTATTTGCATCAGGATAAATGGCAAAAAGAAGTCGAACCAAAGTGAACGGAAATATCAACCACATTCGAAAGGTCATCCTTTTATTGATCCTATGAACCAACAAAAGTACAAAAGGGTTCTATATAGATTAATGGTAGTGAAATTCCTATCACGTAGACATAGTAAAACGATAAACAAATACCACTGTGTAAAGGATGAATTGGCTGTTAGACAAATAACACCGATCACAATTGAACATTAGCCTGCTCGTTGACGAGGTCAGTCAAACGGGGATAGATGAGATAATACAAATATGATTTATCAATCGCACAGGTTGATAGGTCAACAACTAAATCAGCACAGTTCATGGCTAGTTGGATTAGCAACCAATCAGACCGGTTAATTGGCCAATTGGGACTGTACGTGATTCTGTACTTTTGTACGTGTTGGTCCACTGGTTGCCGGTCTACCACCTCGCCGTCCCCAGTCACGCGATCTAGTCGGGTATGGGGCAAACCCATTCCACTGGACTCGTGTGTCAGGCATTTCATAGAAAGTTAGGTGTCGTACAATTCGAGTGGCTATTGTATGAAGTCAAATGGTGAAATAAAATTGTTGGAGAATAAAGCTGTATTGAGATCATGTGATTATCAAACTGTGAAAGTTCCATTCTGACATAGTTAGCGTAACTGATAGGCAAGCAAGCATACACACACACGCACACATACACACACACGTATACTTTGCCATTGATTATGCCCTATTTGTAAGGTATGAAATCGGAGCAAGCGTTCAGGCATGTAACATAGACGCCAACTGATTCCCTTCAACTTACAGAATCGCACAAACACCTCTCAACGTACAGTTCACGTGTGCACAATTTCGAGAAATTTTTCCGACGTTGACTACTTTAAGATATTGGAAATCAGTTAGAACAACAGAACGAAGTTTTAGCTTCACCACTACTATTAATAAACTCATTGTGATAGTAACTTGTAGCGTTTTGTGATTGCTAAATTTGCCGCTCATTACCGGAAAAAGTGAGACCACCAGCATGCAGGCAATGACTTGTCTGTTCCATGCTAACCTGACTCAAAATTTGATTTGGGTCTTCGAAGTAAGCTTATCTCAAATATATTCCAAGTGCATGACGTTGGACTGACAACGTTGTCGACGTTGACATACTGGTTTTGATGGTGCATATGTCGATTCAGATTTTTTTTACGTTTAATGGGCATTCGGTCGGTCGGCCATACGACCCCTTCGAGCATCCGTGCATCGTTGCCTGCTACATTGATTTATTAAATATGACCTTGCAAACTGCTCAACGAGATGAATAGGTGCTTGAAGTGTTGCCAAATTTTGAAGCAAAGTCAACAGCAGTTCAAGACAAGAAACGTGCACCAAGTTTCGAAGAATAGAGATGATACTGGACATATGGCTTGTCCGATGCTGTCCACGGAACAGGTCAAACTTCGGCGAGAAGGATTGCATTAGATTCAGGAGAAATATGGCGTAGAAGGAGTATTTGGATAAGATTGATTACGGATTTCGGTCTTCTAGGTTAACGGAAGAGCTCGGATTTTGTAAAACTTGTCTTGAGAAAGACTACTCGTGGTAGTCGAAACGTTGTCACATTACATTCACCAACAACGCTGTACTATTGACATTATATCATTTACAATTAAGTGGGATTTTAGTTCAGAGATTTCATAATGCCGGGACTGCTCCTTAATGAACCACTCAACCTGAAAGGAAACGCGCTGAACTGAATACAATCAAAAAGGATAACAATATCAGCATAGTACCGGCCGATCAAAGAAGGAAGTTAGATGTTATGGTCAAATTTAGGTGAAATAAAAACCAAAACAAGTAAACGATATCACAGTTACAAAATACAAACAAAAAATTGAGACGTCTTGTCCGGATTCGACCCGTCAATCCGCGATCGATTCTATATCTCGTTCCCACTCTACCTAGGGAGTACAGCCAAACTAAGCAGACACAAAAATTCGTTTATTAGAAAAACTCACTTATATTGGCTTTTTGTGGCTAATCGATCGCTTGAATAATCTGACACATTGACATACTTACTGACTTCATCTTGTAGCATTTGTACTCAGTTTATCGAGTGACACGACCAGTACGATGTGACCACATCATTGCTGACCGTCGACTAATGTAATGAATGAGTTGTCAGTCATCCGCTTTCCTTACAACTACCCTCTATGGTTTATTGAATGCAGTTCCAACCAATAAGAGTAGAAATTAAGATCAAAGAAACTAAGGAAAGATTAGAGGATATAACCAAGATAAGCCATAGGCAACGCGAACTGGTACCTCAGGGAGTGCCGAATTCTATGTTTCGACAAAGGTACAAAAAGGACATGCTCTTCTGAGACCAGCGGTTACACTGCCAGATGTTCTAGCCTACAAACTCTCCAGAAATCCACGGGTATTCCTGAAACACTTAATGGGAGAACGAAGCAACTTATGATAATCAAAATATAAGAATAGGGCGGAGTTACATTGATTTCGGACGTCACTAAAATTTTCACTTTATTTGATATAATTTAATCAGGTGCAAACGCCTGAAGAATGTCTTCGGAAATACCATTCGTTAATCAGTTGATTACGGGAACAGTTTTTCAAGTGATGAATTCATATTTTATGCACATACTTCAAACTTGGACGGTGACGTTTGAGCCAATAAAAAAGACGAACGTCTATGCGATCAGTGATATCCGAATTCATTATAGAAATTCTAATGCAAGCATTAGGAAAAAAAACATCTAACCGAAGACGGTAACAGAATTCCTTCAAAAACATCACAATCTCCGACATCGGAAACGCACAAACCGCATTCAGTTTGGAATCAAGTTTTTTGTAGCACAAAAAATTTGCACTTTGATGCATCCAAAACGTGTACAAAGCGGTTACAAGATGACTCGTGTCGCAATCGTTCACGGGAACATTACCAAAATTGCCGGGAGAATGATGTGAGCCTAAAGAAAATCCCAAAATTGATCGACAGATCGATTGTTAACTGCAAGATTGAGTGCAAAGGTTGTCGCAAATGCTGCGAAGAAACAGCGTCCCGTTTCATCATGACTTATTTCCCTGGATCCGACAGAATGTGAATTCGTTCTGGACAAGGTTGATATTCTGATCCAGACGGATAGAAGACATTTACCAGGGTTTATGATGGCTTGGAACTGGTCAGCGAATTCCTTCGGTGGTCATACATACCTGTACCAAATGCACAGTTTGTTGAAGCGCCATAGTATGGAAAATCTCTGGGTACGGAAGGAAAGTCTCACTGAATTGAATTTCTACTGATCCATTGAAAAACAGACTGAACTGCTGACGGAAATGAACGAAAGTTACGAAGAATGCACACTCTTGCGACTGGAAGAAACTAGAAGAAGTTTGAAGGCGAGGTTGCTGCGGTTAAAAGTAAATGGAAAGGTTAGTCTGAAATTCCTGAAGCCAGAAGCAAACCGAAATTTATCAGGATCACGGTGCTAAACTTGTCAACCTTACCAGGTCATTATCACATCACTGGTCTCCTCGCAAGGTGTTACCGAAATTGGCAACAGTCTATTCGAGAAGGCACCCACGGAAAATTTGTGTCATCCATAGGGGCGAAAATTGTCGAAGTTGCTTGACCGATCTGAGAAGCACAGGAATAGAGAAAGCAACACGAGCCGAAGGCTCAGTAAACGTATCAGTTAGCAACAAAACATACACAAACAAACCAGTGAGGCAGTCACCAGGATATGCCTTACATTTCCACGGTCGATTTAATCCGGTGATCGATGCCAAATCCAGAGTAGCAATAACATGAATACGAGTGAGCTCAGAGTTCATTGCCTGCGCACCGGTCCTAGCACTTCAGAGAATGAGGAAACATGAGATCTATGAGCCAAGCTTAGAGAGTATGGACATTTCCTGAGCCACGAAACACAAAAGCATCCAAAATCGATGAAGGAGGAATGGATGTAAGCATGTAAAAATGTATCATTTTTAGAAATGGGGTTCTTGTTTTCATTTCATTTGGGAATAAAAAAATTTAGACAGCGTTTGCCAGGCTGACCCTTATAGAGTGATGCCACATTTCTAAAACAAACTTGTGTACGTGTTATCCTGTAGGTATTTCAGGAAACTGGACATCTCCCGCGAAACAAATTAGGAGCCGACCACCTACCGGTGCAAGATGAGCAAAAAGGCGACTGGGCAATGACGATCGAGTAACTCCTGTCGCGTTGTTCTCAAAAATTTCCTATCTCTGAGCTTCGCATTTAGTTGGGGAGACTGTGGTCACCACCTATGGCATGTACACGGTTGGCAGCAAACTTTCGCACTCGTACGCTACCTATTTGCTTTGACGTGTGACCACTTCGATGACTATGCATTCAGGGTGGTCGCTTCGCTTTTTCCACGTGATCCTTTCTAACTAGATTTGTACTCCCAGGGATTTGTCGATTGATTCAGCAATCTTGACCAATTGGGATATGTGTGGCGTTTCACACAATCTGAAACAAAGCTTGGCTCAGACTACTACAGCAAAAATTGACTGCCTCTGACCGATCACCACAAATGGCGAATGATGCAGGCCCGGTCTTCTGACAATCTTGAAGAAGTACCTTTTATTTTGAAGGTGCAAGGCACACATCGTACCTGGATACCTTATTCGCCAAGCGGTCCAAAGTGAGTTGAATTGCCTGTCCAATGCCACTCAGCAAAGCGGTCTCATCGACATACTCTAAGTCCAAATTCTGCTCTCCGGGAGGTGTTCAACTTCACCGTCTAAAAGACCATATAACGCGTTCTGTAGAACATCCTGGATGATAGAGTTGAAAAGAAACGGGGAGACGACGAAGGGTGGTGATAGCTGGTCGTAAGTCCTAACCCGACCTAACTTACGACGATAGTGGATACTTTCTGTGTCCGCTTCAAATATGTAGCATCTCGTTTTGTTCTAACGTTTGCTGACAACTGAATTTGCCAATGATTAACTCATCACGTTGAATTATACGGGTTGTTTCGGTTACTGTGTTAAGCCGGGCTGACTAGAGTAATTTGCGTCCGGTAAGCGCGCTAACTTTTGTCCATTCACCTTATTGTTGCTACCAGAGAAAACGTTCACATCATCAGGTCAGCTTTATCAACGGCACTAATCCAAAAGTTTATGCTTTGTTAGAACTAATAATGAATTACAACAACATACAAGGTCCTGCTTGTGTATTAAGGTTGGATCACTTCATTCTGTGACCACTGAAAACGAGACTGAACGAATGAATTTAAGTTGACAGACTGATCAGATCACGTAAGCCCCTATAGAGATGAGTAACAAAGCATTTTACGATTGCATGTCACGAGACCACGTTCAGCCTTCCCTGACCAATTTCTCATCAATACAGGTGCACGGATTTTCATAGATTAGCCAGTTTCAAAATCATAGACTGCTTATCCCAAGTAGTTATTCATTATACACCTGGTTTGATATCACACCTCACAATAGCACAATCTTGCTTTTACGCTACTGTAAAGTTTACAATTTCTGGATAACCTACCGGATAGAGCCATTCAGTGAGAGAATTGAAAATCGGACACGTATAGTGGCCCTCAAACACAGGTGAATCACCCGTGGTAGATTTGCAGCATGAACCTGCACGCATGTAATCGGACCACACGTGGGCTTGTCTCATCTAATCTGGGCCGTAACACGAGGCCTATTCCATTTAGGCTTTCGCACAAAAGCCGTTCCCGTACTTTCTGTAACATGTGAGGTTGTAACAAAAAAAAATTATGCAACTGACTTGAGTGACCAGTAGACTGTTCTAGACAGGCTCCAAATTGAAACCTGGTACATAACTTGCCAGTAGAAGCATAATGTCAGCATAAAACAGTTTTACTTCTCTAGCTTTATGAGACCTCGCAGATACAAGCCGACGTATTGCTACAAGGCAGTCAGAACTAGTAGGCTGGGAGCAATGTAATCACCCCAATAGACGGTACGATGTGGCGTTGTGTATAGTTAGTACCTGATTCATCAATGAGGAATTCGATCCACCAACAAAAATAAGGTACGGTTGCGAACTGTGAATACGCAGTGGAACAATGCCGACCCCATATGAGTGATTGAAAACAACGCGAAAACCATGATAGCTGGAAGACACGTCTTTGCAAGTTTATTTGCAAACCAAAGGATCTTCGTTTGTGTTATGTCTGTGAAACATGTTTGAATTTCTTGTTGATGTTTTGACACGGTTCTGAGTGGGTGGTAGCGTTCACAAGCAATATTGAACCTGTACCAGACTGTGTTACGTGATTTACTCTCAAGTTGACTAACAATACGTCAACTGCAGGTACACCTGTCTATCTATCTATTTATCGATCTATATAAATATATAAACAAACAGTGAAGCCCTCAATGCATCGGTCGCTGCGCAAAATAAACAGCATCGCGCTGCCCATTGCTTCTAGCAGGTATGACAGTGATAAGTATACACCTGCTCCGAGTTCCCGTACTGGGCTAATACCGCACTATCTTGTGGTTAAGACTTTTGATTAAAAGACTATGGCTGGAATCGTTAAAGAAAAAACTCTTCTGCACGATCGATAGCCGCGAAGTACCGAGAACCTGATTACCTCCAGCATCCATTGTACAGGGAACCTTTCTAATTCCCGTTTTTCTGATACAGGGATTGAACAAGATGTCACAAAGAACTGCAGCTCGACTTCACTTAGTTGCTTTTAATGCCTGCATACTAATCCAAACAGGATAACAAGCTGCTCTAGTGTGAACTGAAATTTTTAAAATACACGTGTGCTGTGCCTCCGAAAGTACCATACAGGATCCCACTTTCCTAATCATTATTCGTAGCCCTGGTGTGAAAACGTTCCCTCGCTCCACTCTTCTCGTCTCCGGTAATCCGTTTTTGAGGGCTCGCGGTCGTGCTGATGTTGGGGTCGGTCTGAGCATGTTCGAGGAACGTGCAATGTTAGACTGGTTCCCGGTCAGTTGGATGGTTCTGTGCACGTCAGTAACAGTCGATTGAAGCGTCATTGTTTGTTCGTCGTACCCGCTGACTGACTGCCAATTTCCTGAGGCAAATAAGCGAGTTCTATCGGGTATCATCTTGGTTACTCCTCAGTGTGCGTTCAATGGGCTCCATGGCCTTTGCTGGTGATTTCAACACCCAATTTGGCTAACTACCAGAGAAGGAGCAGCTGATCGGAGGCCGATTTCCTGTCCCAGCCGATCAGACCGACAAAGGGGATTGACTGATCTAGGTTTATTCTGACCGTGCACTGTTTGTTATACGATACAACGTCAGTTCTTCTAGTGTCCCTTTTTTGACTTAACAGCGGTAGACTAAGATCGATCACATCGGTCATCGGTGGCGTGGGTCATTCGAAGATTGTCGATCATTCTGGTCCACACCTGTACTGAGCTCGGATTTTTTGTATCTAGATTAATGGTTGTCCAAACTGAACTGAACTAGTAGGATGACACAAGATATTCGGATGGAATATGGCTAAAAATTAGGAAAACTTATTACGTGAAATAACCACAAGAACAACGTGACCTTCAATTTCGACACCCCAAGAAGTGCCACTTCATCGATTAGTCAAAGAACACAACTGGCCGCATTTCCAGAATGCGCACATTCTACTGCATGACCACTAAATTATAGCTGTAAAAGTTGTAATCCAGTTAGTCGGTGCATGGACGGTGGCGACAGAGAGAGGGTAGATCTGACAGGATAAAGTGAAGAACTGATGAAATTTGTATGTTTGTGTGTGTGTATGGACATTTCAAGTGTTTACACGCCTAAACCGACGTATGTTTGAGTGAGAAATGCAACACCCATACATTACATATGCAAAGGTAGAGACGTATGGCAACATTATGTATCAGCAAAATCATAATCTTCAGAGGCACCTAAGTTATATGACCCATAGTTATTGGTAAAATTCTATTTATGAGTTTGGCACGATTTCCCGTCATTTGATAATCTTCAGCTATCCGATTCACCGATTCTGATAATCGTTCGTGGAACTCCGCTTGTGATTTACCACTCATGACATGTGGTAGAATTAACACGTTTTTGGAACCGTGTATCAAAACTGGCCACATCACGTGTGAATTGTGAGGCCCACTGCCGTGAGCTGGTAACCGGATAAGGGTCACGTCAAAAGCTATGTGGGCAACAAAGAAATATCTGTTTTTTGATCGCTCAAACAGCTAGCGGCTGTCAAGTAATTTTCTTGGTTTGTGGTGAATCATACCGGTGCGGGCTATTAGCCCTCCGTTATTGGTCATTTAAACGGCAGTGTGACGGCGTCTCCTTCTAGCCTGACTGCTTCAGGTGGTCCGAGCTCTTAATAAACTGTTTTATAGTACCACATGTCGGCACAAAGAACAAAAAAAAGAATCCAGGTGCAATAAAGTCCTTGATCTTGGGCGCCACATAAGCATTACAAGTGTTTTATCTCACGTGACGACCAACCAAAAACACGACCTACTTCGTTGAGAAGTTTCAACGAAGTGAATCGGAGTTATGGAGTTGAGAGTATATCCGTCCCAACTTTATATCGAACTAACGAATCTATCAACGCACCTGGAAATTGGAACGTTGTTTAACATTCATTGTGATGAATCGTGGAGTCAATTGATGTATTTTCGCCTAAGGTTTTAATTTGCTAGATCACGTTATGAATTTTCACTTGAATGTCCTCATTTCTGACAAGCATGCCGAAATGTTACCGCATACACACACACACAGACACACGCGAACGATTCAGATTGATTGCGTAATCTCGCAGGTAAATGAAGTGTACTCTTGATATCATCATTTGTTAGCACCGTACACACTGCTGATTTTATCGGTGTCCAAGTTAGATGGATCGAAATTTTCCCACTCGTGGCCTACACTCTCGATGTTCTGTTGTTTTGTACGGACGTCCTGTGCATCCAGTGATCGAACACGACTCCTAAGATTAAAAGGAAAACCGATCACGGAAATGAACGTGTGCAACCCGTGATGCGCACGCGTCAGCCTATCGTTTTACGACGAATAGTTTGCCATGCATGACAAGTTTGGCACCATGCATTTTGGATCGAAAGATTTACTCCAAGCGGCTCACGCAATTGACCTGCTGACGTGAACTCCGTTTGCCCATATTTAGAACCAACATGATGCGTGACAGAAGTGGATTGTTTGAGGAATATAATTACGACATTTTCCGCTAATTGGAGGTTTGTCCTAAGTCAAATTCGATTCATTCTGTCCTTTTCCTGTCGGTAGTAGGGAAATTGCCTGTCCACGGAAGGGATGGTCCCAATCAATATTTGTCACATAAAAATCCCCTGTGGATTTACAACAATCCTGTATCTTGTCATTGTCTGTTTTTGTGAATGAGCAAACTAACCGGGTTTTATAGGATGGAAATTATCGTCTGTATCAGATCTCACCCTCCCAGAAGCAATGATTTTGTTTTGACTTCCCTAAGCATGCATTCAGCAGCAAACTTACTTATGAGCTTGTCACCTTTTTACTTCCTTTATTAGGGAAACGAGAGTTTACATCTTTTTTCATGGAAGGGCCCTCGGTCAACAGGTGGTTGCCATGTGGGCAAGTTGACCGGCGGTGGGAGGATTCGAACCCGTGAATTTCACGTCTAAATGCCACGATTTTATTCATCTGGACGCCGCCTGTTCATGCTGCAGACCACGTATACTCGTTTCATCAGAGATGGAAAATCCCGTTCTGGTGATTATTTTATTCACTTGCTTTAACCGGTTGAATACCACTATTTTCTGCATTTTCGACTTAACTTTCAGTCTACCTAGACGGTTCTGCTAAGCTTCTCCCTAATCACCAATAAACTGTCAAAAATAATAACAGTAGGTTTACAGTGATTCACCTATAAAATAATGTACACTTTGATCAATAGTTCTGGGACCGGTTCACACTCTCCCAGTATCAATTGATAATACGGTAAATTATTTCAGCTGATAAACTGCAGATAACTCGCTATCCACGCTAGACTGACAACCGAACATGTCCTGTGATTATCTGTCACTGGCGATAGCTCCAAAGGTCACGAAAGAAACTTAGTCCAGACGCACCGGTTTCGGAAATTAGAGTAAGATTTTGTTTTTTTGACCAGCAATTGACAGTCTGCTGGCTAAAGTGTATGCGAGCTGTCAGGTTGACGAATATAAGATCAAACAAGTAGGGTCGAAAAACTGTTTAGCGATTTCACAATTTTCGTGTCACGGATTACAAACTAAGGTAGTGTTAGGCGCGTGATTTGCCGTGTGATGCAAGAATGTCAGTCTACGGAGAACATTGGACTTGCGAGTATCAGTTTAAGGGGGGGCGCATTAATTCGGTCAAATTAGTTACAATCATTGTAGTAATAAAAATACTAACTGTACTTCCAATAATACCGTTACCAATAACAAAATAACAATAATAATAATAATAGCATTCGCAGTGTCGTTATTAGAAATAATATTTCCCTAGTTCAGATTGTTTGCACCATCCCAAGTATGAGTCGCAGTGTACAGAGACCGAGTAAAGCACCCAGTTATCCGTTTTGCGTAAATTCAATAACCCTGTTTAGGGGAAATCATTGCATTAGTCAAAAAAAAAAAACAAGTGAAACAATTCCCGTATTGGTTCGACGATGTATCATACCGGACTGGCGGTAGTGAAGTGGATAAGCTTGTGGCGTTTGGACATGAAGGCCTCGGAATCAAATCCTTCCACCGCGGGTCAACTTACTCAGCCCTGTGTTGGCCGAGGTTCCCTTCCCGGAAAATGATGTACATTTGTATTTCATTAATAAAGCAGGTAAATCATAGCACATGGAACGTTCTGACCTGTATCTTGGACCGTCCCACTCACACGACCTGGGAACCGAGTACGACTGCAACACACGCATACACAGTGTAACACACATGAGCAAACACATGCACGCCGAATCCATCACGTTTCGGACACAGTTTCCAAAACTTCTAATTTGGCTTCCAACTTTATCCGGAAACAAACCAGTTCCAACTCTGGAGCGGTGTCGTATTGATCGATGCCATCACCAGTCCAATGGAGGACATAGAGAATAAACAGTTAGCGAGCACTTGCTTTTATTTGTATGTGATAGAATAGGCATGTTTCCTGTTGGGTTAACGAAGACAGCTATGATTAGAACTTTGTTCGCACGCAAATTCGTCTTCAAACCATCGCTGATACGTCGTCTGGCAAGGTCAGTTGCTTGAAACCATCTAGTGACTAGATTGCACAAGAGATTTACTTTCAGCCAATCTCTGGGATATGGACTGTTGAGCTGAGCCGTTTCTTATCGTACGCAGAATAGAAAAACAAGAAACGTAGGTGAAACAATGACAGAATGCGAGCGTGCTTGGATAGGTTACGAACTACAAAGTGCTTATAACGTTCAGTTGAAGCAAATACTCGGAATTGTAGGTGAATAGAAGAAATTCATGTTGATTTATACGGCTCCTCCCAATGTTTCAACGACACATGGTCAATGGAAAAGCGGTTACCATTAGAGTTCACAACACAACACAACCTTTTGTCTAACTCATTGTAACTGTCTTGCACTGGGTCTAACAGGGATCGAATCTGATCAAACTGGTTAAAAGCTACTTAGGGGGGAAACGCAGTGGCTTTTATCTGCCGCGTTTCACTTTCCGAACCACGGTAAAATCGAATTTTATATCCACCCATTTTTGTGTAGAAGAGAGTACAACCACAAGGAATAGGAAGGGCAATCGACCCCGAAACCCGAACCAGTCAAACGCAGTAGCCCGATGAAGCAACAACAACCATGCCAACAGCACGCCCCAACAGACAAAGACGGCGAGAGCAACAAACAGGCGCCGAAGAGCCAGAAATCATATAGACAGGACGAATTCCTCAGCTGACAGCGACCGTTCAAGCCGTCGCTCCGGCTAATGTGACCAACACCGTCAGAGAGAGGCCGAAAAAACGAAAGCAAGTGTTCGGCCCATGGTTGAATCGGCCCGGAAATGCTAAGCTAGTCGGAACATGAACCTCTTGTGAGCGTGGTCTGGGAAAGTACAGTATACACAGCTGAACAACTTCTGAGGACTGTAATTTGTTTCATTTTGCAATAAACGTGTGAACCACCCGCTCGCTTTCTCGCTACAGTACAAAGGAGACCTTTCATAGAAAGCTACTTTTATACTCATTCCAATGTTGTCCATGAATACAGCTAGGAGCCAGAAGAGAATGTTACCAGCGTTTAACTCTCATTGTGCTTTCATCGGGACATGATGCTCATAGACGACGAGAAACTGTAAACTGACTCGAATTTGTGAGTTACTCTGGAAGCCAAATGCCATTGCTTTATAGTTTACCAACGACAGGGAGTTAGACGAAACCCCTACTAAGAAGGAGAAAGACAAGGAATTCTATGGAGCTATGCCTCATTTATGAGATTGGATTATACACCATTAATCGGTAAGATCATGCCACAGCATACCACAGCATACCACAGCATTTGCTTAGTTTATCAGTTAAATCGGGCCGAAATTAATCTATTAGTTTCATTCTCTAGTCGATTTTCACTGGATTCCTAGCTGCAAACTTACGAGGCGTCCTATGCATCCTCACCTAGGTAACAATAAGTTCATGACGAAAAGTCACCACTGTATTTATCTCTTCGGGCTCCGCAAAATGTTACCAGAGCAATCTGCTTTGTAATCAGACAACAACGAATAACAGTTTTCCCCATCATTTAATAGTCCCACGCTGCGATTCATTAGCCTGATTATTATTAGGCTAAACACGTTTCCGGACAACACACAACACAGACGGACCTTATCTACGAAATGTTGATCCTACTCGGGTTATTCGGCAGCCTAAAATGGCCTGCTTAATCCAACCTAAACTATGATGATAAGTCTACATGGAAGTCACGTGAAGTCTGCGACCAACCGATCAGTACATGACGACTCACTAATTTGAAAAGCGAATAATCCCCGACAATTACTGACGCAAAGGTATTCCGGCTACGATGTTCCTTTCCATTTACCATATAGGCACATACACACATGCCTTGTAAAATAAAATCGAATGTAATTTCGGTGTAATGTCTACGAGCCCATCAACTGACACAGTTCGGTACCGTTTCGCTTTAACCTGAGTACACGGTCACCTCTAAATGCCACTAACTTGAAGGCATCCCATCGATCAGGATTCTTTGTAAATTATTGATCAAGACAAAGGTTGCAAATAAACTCCGATGCGTTTTACGGGTGTTGTGATTTTCCTGTTGTGTACAATTGCTTAGTTTGGATCAGAGTCATCCCAGTACCTATTGGCGGTGACGTCCAGATTATGTTTCTACTACTCAAATACCATATTGTTATTTCAGGAACTGGCATTGTCACCGGTTTTCGTGTAATAAAGCTACCATCTATCGAAAAGCTGGACTGAAAAGTTGGTAATGCGTCTCTACGTGTGAATGCGCTCGAACTGCACAGTCTGTCGAACACGGCACACCCAAACAAAATAGTGTCATACGGAGAAAAATCCAAGCCATGTGCATTATCCATCTATCCTCTATCTTGTAGTCTGTTTGTTTTTTTCATGAAATGGCAATGTACATTGCTTTTCAAGAATGGGTCCACGGTGAACAGAGGTCCGCCGAGTGGGGGAGCTGATTGGCGGCGGAAGGATGCGTGAACCGGCGATCTCCGCATGCAAACTTAACCCCTAAGAAACTTGGGAAACATGGCTTCTAGCGGTGAACTCCTAATTTTCACATGAATTCGTGCTTGGTTCTAACCAGACCATCGATGTTCGTTTTGTTGTACAACGAGAAATTGACTCTCTACTGGATTACGATTGGTCGAACGAACCAGGCAACGAGGCCGCGTATTATCCTAGTGATAACGGATGTGATGCACTGCGTCATTTCTTCCGACCCGGCGGCAGTTTGTGGATTATGAATGGCCAGCGCATAAACCGACAATGCCCTCGACTTCGAGCCAGCTGTTCGCCCAACTTCAATCGAAATTGAACCGAGCCGACTATTTCGTTCCAAATTTTATGCAAGCCGCTGCCACGATCTTCCGGTACCGTTTTTTATAAAAAAAATAATCCAGAGACATTGAAAGCCTTGAGGTTTAAAAATTCATGAGTTTTTTTATTTCGATCAAGATAAACTAATTTGTTTACTGATTTAAAAAAAATGTAGAATTTAGTTGTTCTACTTTTAACTCACCATTCGAGGCGATTCATGGACAAGTCATTTCGGTTCGTCTAACGAGAATTCTACACAAATGAGTGGGGAACATGGGGACAGAATAGCCGCAGACGGGATCAACTGGGTTAGATTACGTTATAACCGGGGTCCGAGCAATTTAGTTTGAGTGATCATGTGACTTAGGATGACGAGGCAGCATATTCTGACAGTGATCCGCATTAATGTTAATGGGGACGGATTTGGCTGTGATTTATGCAGAGGATAAAATATACAAGCACAGATGCTTTCTTTATGAATTTTCTATTAGAAACGTTTGGTCGAATTCAAATGCGGCCGCTTGTACTATCTTGTGACGTCCAGTACCCGTTATTTGTACAGCTGGATCAATTGTACCATATGAAAAACAATCGTTTAGAGGCAGAAACAAAAACCAGTCGTTGCAAATGCCAAGAGAGAATAGATGGGAGTAGACAGTGGTTGTTATCCCCAGTGGAGCTAAACGGAAAGGATTGAGCTTGTAAGTGACTGTCATATTTCGATCGATTAGGAGGACTTTATGAAACGAATGTAGCCACTCAGGTTCGATCGACGATCAGGGCCACGTCAGAAGGAATGAGTAGACAAATGCCGGAAACGGATGTCCTTGTTTGCCAAAGATGAGTGTAGGATTTTAAACAACCGTTGTTCAAGGTGAGAGCTCATTCGATTTGTGACGTGGATGGACTGAGTAGTCTAGTCCCTTGGCTCGAGTCGGTTAAGTTGCTTATGAACGCATCTTCAGAAGCTACCCAAAGGAACAAAGGAACTGTGTTCGGTTTGGTGTCACTATGTGCACCGAGTAAGGCGGAAGATCATGTCACGTGAAAGGAGCACGCTCGGGACAGAGTGGTAAACAATCACAAAATAAATCGCACTCGGTGTACGCTTTTTAGAAGATGGATGAGCACAGTTGTCCTACCACCGAACCATATTGAATGTCGCAGTATTTGGATTCACTCGGAATGCTGTTTGCTAGATTTATTTATGCTCATGAAAAGATCCAACAATTGTTCTTATTTTTCCTTTGCGAGGAAATGTTTAATGTTTGGCCTTTTACGTGGCACCACATTTTTCGTGCCATAAAGTTATCACCTTCAGGATATATGTAGCTCAATGGTTTTTCAGTTACTTATAACTCTACCGCAAATTAGGGGAAAATTTACTTTTGTGGTATCCATTGGAGTGAGCCCATCTTTCGAGTGTAATTACTATGGACCTGAATCCGGACTCACCCAGGGACTTGAATTCCGTCCTAAACCCAGGTCGTTCACTTGTGGTCCCAAGATTTTCGATACTGTGCTGTGGACGACTACGTACTTATTGTTGAACATTTGTCCGACTGTATATATCGAGTACATGACTTAATTTTGTGTGATAGACAATCATACGATCAAATGAACTACTACACTTTGTTTTGGTTGTTTCACAATTCCGGTAAAATACTTGGGGAACGTGACCGTGATGGGATAGAAAGATTGTGCCACGAAGAGCAATGTGCTGTTCTATCCAGAATTGGCTGTTACAGAACAAATGCGTTGGCTGGTGCACATATTCAGCCGTAACTAGTCAAAGCCAACAGTTGGATACTTAGACAAAACTTAATCAAGCAAACGAGTCTGTGCATCGCCCGTAAGTCAAACGGTAACAGAGTGAGCAATCGGTAGACTGAATTGCAGACAGTGTGACATCAATCTGGTGAAAATCTAGATCCAATCAGAATGTGATTTTTGCACTTGACATCGATTTGCATAATTTGGTCATTCGTAATAACGAAAAAATTGCCACTAGACATTGAGGCAAATTCGATCCATGCTAAGCAATTGAAGGCAACTAGAATACCACGGAAGATGACAAACACGTTTGAGACTTATTCATGTACAAAATAGGAGATAGGCCTTGTGTCAGCCGAATCGATCCTTGCCCCGATGACCAATGCCGAACAAAACAAAAACGAACACCCGGTGTGAAATTTCCATGAGATTCCTGATGTTTCCACAAACTTCACTCGTTTTCACAGGAACCTAGTGCTGTGGAAACCGATCTACAGATTCTCAGCGTACCTATGTGAACCGAGATATTAATAAAATGGAAAGACCATACCGTATTCCTGCACCCACATTCGAGTGGTTGGACATAGCTGACCCTTTGCATTCCTTCATTGATCCCAAGACAGACTGAGATTTTCGGCTACTTATCTACAAATGGATGTGTGAAGTGGTTACCGGAATTCAGCTGAGGACATTGTGTCATACTTGTAGGAATGTACAAAAAAAATGAAATCAACGCTCCCGGGTAGTAAGCCAGAATCTGATGATTAAACATAAATTTCATTTCACCACTGAATGGATCAATCTCGCTGATGAATTGATTGCGGGCTAATCACCTCGGTTGAACTGAGGTTTTTTATACTGTTTTTCCCACGGGGTTCCTAATGGAAGGACAACTTTTATTTGGATCTAACTGAAAATTCTTGGATAGGAAAGTCTCACTTGAGCTAGAAGTGAACTTATAACGTGTTTTTCAATGGGACTTAAAGTTAGAGCGCAATTTGTTTGCCGCCTCGTAACATCTGAAAGTATATTTTATCCTGTTTGGTCAAACATTTGATTTTGTGTGATTTGAGTTTAGGACAAACATTAATCAGTAGGATACCAAGTAGTGGGTGAGCTGCAAATTTGTTGATATGTAGCTAAAACCTAACGAAGATACCGAATCGATCCTGGCAGTTGGGAGCAATCCACCCTCTGTCCACTTCCTGTCCACCTTTTCCAGATTAGCTCATATTCTTCGGCAATTCACAAAGGAGGCATGCGATCAACATGGGGATCCATTCAAAGCCTGTAAATTTCGGGCTACCCAGCCCTCCGTTTTCTATTCGTCTTTATTGTCTACTATGTCCGTTGGTTCATTCAAATAAGACAATGTCAAATAGTTAAACTGTAAACAAACGTGCATTGTACTATGGGCGATGAAGTAATCAGAGGATGACAGTAACGATGAGATTGCTTTATATCGATTGATTTTTACTTTCTTTAATGAAATGGCAGTGTGCCTCGTTGTTCATGAAGAGGGCGGTTGCTAACAGTAGGCTGCAAAGTGGGGAGTTGACCGGCAGTGGAAAGACTTGAATCCGCCACATCCACGTCCAAGTGCCAAGATCTTATCCGTTTAACTGCCGTCTTAATAAAGTCACATGTAGATTGGAGGGAGGAAGGAATATTTAACAGAAATACTGGCCATTTCGAAAGTTATGTGACACAAAATGGATTACTGATGACGAAAGGCATGGATAGGACAGAAAGTTAATTGCATGTTATGTTCCAGATTTGGACTAAACAAGGGTTCGGCCAGTCACCTCCATGAGTAGACTATTTGTATGTGGGCATTTGAAAATATTGGATCATGCTAAATAGAGTAAATTTGTGATCTGCTTCTGTGAACGGATGGATTGTTGATAAAGCTTTATTACCAATGATCCAGCCGTTGCTACCTGCTATTTATGGCCGCTTTTGACCTGTTATTCGAGACCACGCAGATCACCTCGAAAGTGTCCTCGTTCACGACATGCTCCAGTTCAGCAAAGCACGGAACGAGGACATTAGAAACACCTCATTTTTTCCGCTTTCCGGCGAAGTTGGCTTTTGTTTATTGACTCCCTAAAAATAGCTATTTTCTCGTACGATATTTGTAGCTTTTCAAAAAAGAATAATCATGAGGGAATGCAGCCGTGGACGAAAACAGGTCAAGAAGTTTATCTTTGGAGTTAGAAGAGATTGAAAATTAACTAGTGAAGTTTGTTCGTAAACGATCGAACTGAGTGCCCATCGAAAATTGCCTTATCAACTCATCCAGTCAGAAGCTGACAGCCTTTAATTCGGCATCACTAGTGAAGGCTTCTCGAGTCCATCCAACAGTTTCGTGTGAACAAACCTTTCTGGATGTCTGCGATAAGTCTACGTGCAAATCACGTGAGGCAGTCCGGTTCAAATTCAGTATGGCCTGTGTACACAGCCAACCAATAAGAACCATGGCGGCATATGAACGAGAAGTCTAAACATGCACCCGAATGTAACTGGCTTGAAAATACTCCATTAATCACGGATTGCATATAAAATAGGATTTGTAAATAAACGTGTATTCGAGCTTCTTTGGTCTTCTGAATGTCCTCAGTCGCTTTGTTTGGGAAGAATTCATTTCCGTAAGTATCGGTAGTCTGCAACAGCGCGTGATTGCTGTTGGTTTAATTCCCGTTTCAAGTACGAATCCTGCAGTTTCCAATATCCATAAGAACAGGGTTAGTGAATTCCATGAATCATGGACGGCTCTATCAACCGAACACATTCTCCGAGTACTAAGATATCTTTGGTTTTGCTTCATTGAGTCGAAATCAAAAAGCGCTTGTACAGTAACCTGTCCAGGGTGATTTTCGGTATATACGTTGAATTAGTGTTTCTTCTTGCCTGCTGTTAAACTGATTACTTCTTCCACATCGGATGTAAAACACGTCAGCTCATGCACTGTTACCGAGGGCTTTCAACCACAGCTCTTCCGTCTTTCCCAGGAGAAACGTGCCATAGACAAATATGCAACACAATGAAATGCATTTTGATGCTAAAATGACAATCAACGTTGACAGCGGAGACTTTAGCAATCAATGGATTTACAGTGGAGCCCACCCGAATATTCATCAGAGTATCTCTTGATCTCCTCCTTTGTGCCAAGGCGCGACACTCAATCTGCATCCAATAGACAGTTATTTGAAACTAGCTTTAGATGTTCCCAGTTTGACCTAATTTGCTCTAATGTTATCAGTAGTACACCGAAATTTCTTTAACGGAGAAACTTTCGTTGACAAAAGTGCCGCATCCATAAAAAACCGTTGCGATTAGTTCAGTTTTACTGTCCGCGTATCGGGAGGACAAAATGAAAAGAATCCTTCAGATTATCATGCAAAATACGGTTGCAGATTGGTTCAGGTAAATCCGTCAGTCATTGTATCAATGTATGTTATGAGCAGGCGCTCATGTCAGGATTCCTCCCGGCAGGTGTGTGTTCTTCTAGGAAAGCCAAGCAGACGTAGAATATTAGATCCTGTTTGGTCTACCTGTCCAAGTCTTGTCTTGGATATGGTTCCTGACTTTGAGAACTTCGAAGCACCGCATCAACTGTCATTCTGCCAGCCCGGTCTTATCTTATGCTTTCATCTTCTTCTTAAACTTCTTCCGCTATCCTAACATATCACTCATATTGTTCAGAAAAATCCTGACCGCGAAATAACCTTCTCAAAGAGATCACTAAAACGTTTTCGGGTCGAGACTATGCGCGATCTCAAATAGTCCCAATATATTCCCGACAAATGCGCAGTCGTTCCTTGTAGATTTGCGGAAACCAAAAAAGAGACGTGACGGAACGGATTATCCGCCTTATATTTTTCTAGTAACATATTAACATTATTGTGTGAATCAAGTCATTCCCACGATGACCTACAGGGACGATCACATTTCTCGGTTTCCTCTCGTCGTTTCGGTCACAATAATTTGTCACAAGACGCTAATCTTTACTATTCTGATTCAGAAAATGCTAACGAATGACATTTTCATTTGAAAAAACTCACGTCCTTTCCAAAGATTACCATTCATTTCAAAATTTAGGCCGAATTGTTTGTTCCATAGCTTGACGATACGGGCAAACGGTATGTTCAATGAATACGTAACAAAGCGACAGGTACGAAAGTGGACGTCGGGGTTGGGTGAGACGGGAGTTGTGATTCAGTCCGTACGGTTGAATTACACATGTGGTCGACTTTATGCGCATGCCAGCTATTTGACAGTATGACAAACGAAAGTAAGTAGTTTTGCAATTATGAACCGTGCATGAGTGTTACAGATTTGTGTACTTATCAAAAATCCATTATTATCTTTGGAAGTAGCCATCAGCTGACGTTTCACTGCTCACGGGAAATGTTTCACAGGCCGGTTTTCAGTTAATCAGACACGAACGAGAGTTCCCGAGATAAAATAAAAATCAGCTGTGTGCATACGCAGCGAATTTTGATCGACTTTAATTAGTTCTTTTACCGAACGGTCGGAGTGCAATGCTGGTCGTGACGTCAGTAGATAGTGGTAGTGACAAATCTTTCATTCCACAGGAATTCTTTTATCGCGGTCCGGTCAAACAAGTCTAGATAGACCATCCTACTGGTAATGTTTTGGTCAGTATTACATTCGTGTTCGGTTTCTGGTCTCGAGTGAAATTTCTCCTATATTAGGATTGATTCTACCGCATGCTTTTTGAATCACTCGGTTAAATTTAAGACGAAATCAACAGTGGAAAAGTGATTGTCCAGTGACTTTGGAAATGAAAGGAAGTCCGGTGTTTCCGAAGCAAATATTGTTTACTGCTTGACTAAAACGAAACAGCAAGGTTTTATTTGGCCTTATACATCAACATGGGCGAAATCGAATATAATGACGGTGAATGCCAGATGACTGTCACTTCACGATTGTTGAAGTATCCGTTAACCGCCATAGAGCCGGAAGATTTCACGAAATTCACACACGGGGAGAGTTATTTCTGGAATTTTGGTGTGGGGAATCGGTTCGCTTCAATTTGCACAACCGTTAATCTTGAATCAACGTGTTCCGGTTTTGGTTACTACCTTATTGTATCATCTACCCAAAAAGGAAGAAAAGATACAAGGAATAGGGGAGGTCGACGGGAAAAGAGAGAAAAAAGTTTCAAATGCAAGAACTACATTGACTGCGTCTCCGGGCCACATCACCTATAGTCTTCAACCCCTTATCATCGTTCAGTGTTCAACAGCACGGCAAGCCTCACTGACCAATGCCTTTTCCCCAAGGTTACATAGGTCTATAGAAAGAGCAAATATCCAAACAAAACAGAGACTGGATCTACACAGGCGGGAAAAGATAAGATGCTGCTGTAGCCAACACACGGAACACAGTCTAACTGTGCACACGCACGTGTTTTCAATCATTCTGATTCGACAGAAAATGACAGCACGATAGCCACTAATCACGGTTCACTGCCATATCGTTAAGTGTCTCCAGCGAGCTAGTCGACGAGTCTTTCGGACCCCAACCACGAAGGCGTGAGACATCTACTTTACCTAACGTCGCTGTACATTTTCTCATCCCACGTTGCCACGTCATCTGTTGGCCTCCACATGGCTTCTTCCATTCCTTAGGAGGAACACAAAATAGAGCACGGTATGGTAGGCGGGTGTTCGTCATATGCAACACGTGACCCAACCAGCGTAGTCTATTAAGTATCGTACGCTGAAACAAGCTATTCTCAGAAGTGGCACCCAATACCAGATTCCTAACCTCAATATTACTCACCCGGTCACTCCATCCAGTCCTAGTCATACTACGTAAACGTCGGTTGTCGAAAACCTCCACCCGTCGAACATCGCTCACACGCATACTCCACGTCTCGCAACCGTACAGCAGAACTGAACGCACTGCAGCACAGTACACACGACCTTTCAACTCCAGTGAAATATCAGGCCGACGCCACAAGTGCTTCAATCCAGCGTAAGCTGCACGAGCCTTGGATATACGCATACTTACCTCCAATCCCGAGCTACCATCGTTAGACACGCAGCTACCAAGGTAGGTGAAACGGCCAGCAATCGTTAGTTTGGAGACAAGAGAGAGGTTTAATAAAAGAAAAGGAACTCTCCAACCATTGCGTCACTGAATCTCGTGCACCGCAATCCGGTAGTTTAATCGCACCAACTCGAGTCAGTCTCCGTGTCAAAGCTTTCATCCATTTGCTCCATGTCATCGACTAACTATCTCCAATCATCTTTCAGTCATTACCTGTCTCAAAGAGCCACGTACAAGGCAGTCGCTCTGTCGGCACGCCCTAACCATCTAAACGTATTCCAACCCAGTGCCCATTCCAACGGCTGGACCCTAGGACCAAATAACTTACGCTTAGCCTGTGATTTACTCAAAAACGTTTCCTACTATACTCTACCAGTGTAACGAAGACAACGGTTTTCAAACACCTAAAGTCATCGCAGAACCAAAATCATCAATTACCGGTGCAACTAGCTAGGATTTATTCCAATTCATTTGACTTATTGGAAGCTACCATGGCCAGGTGATCAGTAGCCGAAAAAGTTCTGATTTTGGGAGTAATCCATCATTACGTTCGGAACCATTATTGAGGGGAAATTATCTATAATTAAAGTTGGGACTCAGTTACTTGATAGAAAATGTATGCCTGTCCAAACCGTCGACAGATGGTTCTTTTTATGGAAAATGTGAGGCCTTGGTTTCAACATCAGTTTTATTGCACACAGCCCAGATACTGAGTGTTTGGAGCCACTGATGCAAATAGGTTAACCGAACAACTGGGCCACGTGATACATCTGCGTGCAATTGACACACGGTAAAATCCGGTACGGCCTTGTGCTGGTCTACGTACACAGTCAGCCGATGAGGAAACTCAAACATTCCTCGAATGGGATTGGACAGAATGTACCACACCACTCAGGATCTCTCTCATTTCGAACATAAACGCATGATGTGTAGATAGAATTAGAAGTCCCTCCGATGTGCAATCGGGTTCTTCCAGTCTTCATTTGTGTAGCTTGGGTCGGAATCAATCCAGTGTATATTTGTATTCCGTATCCGTTTATCGTTGCGAGAGGCTGAATTCAGATCGTACACGTTCGAGTATGAGATGCCTTTAATACCATTTTCCTTTGAAATCCATGTGCAAAATTGGGGCAAAACAGCTATATTTGGCTCGCTAATTGGACTGATGGTGATGGAACGATGAGTATGTGCGGTGAGTTTACATGCAAGTCACGTGATGCGGTCCGATACAGCTTCACGCTGCTCTGCGCAGGCAAGTAGCCAATGAGAATCGGAATGACAAATGATCGTGAAATCCAAACTTTCAGCGAAGGCGACTGGACAGAATGAATTCCGCCAATCGGAACATATCCAACATTTTATAAAAATCCATGAACTGTAAATATAACTGGAACTGGTTTTCCTTCTGCTGTGGTCCTATTGTTGACTTCATTTGCGCAGCTTGGGTCGAAGACAGTTTAGTACTTACGGATAACTTGTATCCTTGACTGATCGAATTCCCTATACTAGTTCCAAGTCCAAGTACTATAGCATGAGAGTATTATGTGGAGCTCGATTGAAAACGCTGCTGGTCGGCTAACGCCACCTCCGTTAGCACCATATAAACTCACTTCGCTGATCGTTGTGGCGTCCAAGGTGGGAATTGGTCAAGTCCTAGACAAGACACAGTGCCCAGATATTTACCTTTCCTGTCTGCTGATTGTTTTCGTGACGGGATAGTCCAAGACCCTGAAGGAAGTTTTAGTGTTCTATCTTCCTCACCTGTTTGGATTTCACGATCGTCGTGAATCACCGTGTTGTTCAATTCCTACTCATATCGAGAAAGCATGCAGACAAAAATCTGTCTGCTTTATTTCAAAGGCTGGGTGCTATCTTGGGGCCCACAGTAAGGCCATCGTACATTGATTCGGCAAGACAATTCCGCAAGCGGACGTATTGTCACGGTACCCCAAGATTTTTACTGGAGGAAGAGAACAGCTCACTTGTACTTATTTCTATCACATCACGGGGCCATTTGAGAACAGACAAGAACGTCACAACTATCTGGTTATTACCAGCCTTTAAAAAGGGAATTTGATACAAACATCTACACTCCGGTCGAGAACTGTTAGGTATGTTTTCACAAGTTTTCTTCTGAATTGTGCAACCAGAATACACAATGGGTAAAGTACTTTCACTGGCAGTGCCCATTCCCGTATCACTTCTGAGAACTGGGGTTGACAGAATCGAAGACATTTTAGACAAATAAAGTGACACCATCATTCGTAACTCACCTGCTAATGAACTAATCCAACCTGCAAGGGATTCCTCAAGTGCTTTACACCGAAAATGGATTGAAGGATTGCAATGCCAAATTTAATTGTTGGCTCAAGCTCACCGGTTGTCAACACCCGTGTGCAAAGCACGGCCGCCTACATGAGAACGATGCGTAAGAGAACGTGGTATGATCGATGAAAAGTGCCCTGACTTTTACCATTACCAGAATGTTGCGAGGCGTGAAGAAATTCACAAACAATGTCCTTCACTTTACAGCAAGATTTTCACTTTATCTCCTGATGATTTCATTATTGTCACGATGTAATTCAAAATGATCGAACGATTCTACGTGAATTTGTAACGGGATTCAGAGTCCGTGAAGAGTATTAGCTGGAAGGTAGGCATAGATAATAACTAACAAGAATCGTTTAGAAGCTTGCGGAAGATTGCGCAACAACAGGTTATTCACTCGGTAAAGGTGCTTTCCGTAACTCCAGTTAGCCAAAACATAGAGGTCATTCCCGTTCCTCGTCTCGCGCTCATTGTCCGTAACTGGGTAACTTCTGAATTCAGCATTCATCTTAGTCCCTTCTCAGTTCTTATCGTTTACTCACTACCATGGACACACTTGTATTTTATGCTGCGCGAAGATTCTGTATACTTCAAAGCAAATGTGATAAGTCATCTTTTCAAGACATGAGAACATGATCTACGTTACAGTTCACCGGACTGTATTACTCTGCATTGTACTTCATTGTGTCGTGCTTTGCCGCGCGGCAATGACCGGCGGTGATCAGGCGGATAAGGTCGTGTCGTTCGGATGTGAAGGTCACGGGTTCGAATCCTCCCACCGCCGGTCAGCTTCCCTACTTGGCAGCCCTCTGCTGGCAGCGGCCCCCTTTTTGAAAAATTATGTGCTTTGTCATTTCATTAACAAAGGAAGTAAAAGTTAAAAGGATGAAAGATTTTGTGGATGTTGTTGCAAGCGCGAATTATATAGCAGATTCGATACCGTGCTCATAACTATTCTGGTGCAAACTACTCCGGAAAATCACTCTGGGGTGCTGTGCACAGTCAGATTTGGTAAACTAGCCACGTCCTGGAGGGTACACGTGACAGAAACAATGTGTTTAGACATTCGGTGAAACGCGTCCGTACGGCTGTACAAACGTCTACACGTCGAATGGAGAGCAAGTATGAGCAAATTTTAAACTGTTTACAATATTAAGAACTCGAGGCCCTTATCGTACTCTTTTCAATTAAATTACCATTGAATCAATCAACTGCTCCTAACCATGTGTTCGGATTGGATGAGTTTTGCCATCAAACATGCTTCCTTTCCTAAATGTCGAAGTGTATATTTTTGCTCTGTATCCTTCCGCAGGGGTTGGTCATTGAAATGTGCACATGGATAATCCTTGCGCGACCAAGTTTCTTGTTCGTGCAGTGTCGAGTGCATGATCCAATCACAAAGTATGTGGATTTGTTCTGGATTTCGCTCCCAAGTCATGAATTTAAACCGGTATGAATGTCACTTCCTTTGAATTTCTCTATGGGCAAAAATGGTATTAGGAATTTTGGAAAAAAGGATGCTCACAATTTCAGTAGGGGACGGGGAGTCTCGCATATTGCCGCCGGTGGCCAAGCGGATAAGGTCGTGACGTTCGGACGTGAAGGTCGCGGGTTCGAATCGCCCTACCGCGAGTCAGCTTCACCACTTGGCAGCCAACTGCTGACCGCGGCCCCCTTCCTGAAAAATGGTGTTCTGTGTCATTTCATTAATAAATGAAGTAAGAGATAAAAGATAAAAAGCCCTTGGTCCGCGGTACTTTAAGGTTTGAATTACATAAAAGAATGAAAAATCGAACGTGAGCCTTCCCGACATTTGTTCTGGTCGCGTAATTTGCATCAGTTGATACCCCATTACGGCAAGGTCGTTACAACGGGAAATGTAACTCACTTGTACCAATTCTTCCGTTTAATGAAGGACCTTCTAACAACCTATGAAAGCCTGCTTGCCGAAACGGAATCACTTGCATGTTCATCGGACCGCCTAAGTCCAGCCGAGGTGAATTGCTCATTCAAGTTCATTTTTTTGTCCTATCAGTCGAATTCAACTTTCATCTAAATACGATATCACACGGTACAATCCAAGTCGGATTCCGCCCAAATACAAGTTGACGCTAACTGTTAGATACGTTGAAAATATTCATTCGGATTTTTTGTTCGGTTCACTTTTTTTGCTGTGCTAGCTTCTTTGGCGTGTAAATTTGTACATAGCTTCGTGTACACCTGAGTCCGCTTTTCAAACTTACAAAATTTTCCACTTGCTATTTCATCACCTTTTGAGACACGAAAACGAGATGAAAGAATAATGTGATTGATCACAGGTTTGATGCGAAACAGGGCTCGGACGAATTTGGGATTTTTGAAGAATCCGAAACGAATGAGGGCTCAGCGAGCACATCATTTTTCAGGAAGGGGACGACAGCTAACAGAGGGCTTCCAAGCGGGGGAAGTTGACCGACGGTGGGAGGAGTCGAACCCGTGACCTTCACATCCAAACGGCATTACCTTATCCACTCGACCACATGCCAAACCCCAGGGCAGCCATTCCAACAGATCTTGGTGTAGTCGGACGAGTGGGGTGTTATGCTGAACACTCAGGTTACGGAATAAGCGATCAGTCACCGGCTGCCAGTGGGTCACATGGTCCTCAAATCATCCTATCGCATTTTCGGTTAGACCGTTTGGTCAAGAGCTTGGGGTAGGGTTCACCAAGTCAACCCCTTACTCCAGTTTGAGGCACCGGATAGAATGACACCCACCAAAGAATCATGGATCTCGGCTGACAATCGGTGCGGTGGCAACGGAGCAGGGAAGATCTGTTACTTGTGCAAAGGTTTCCCGCAGAATTTTTCGGTTTTTTAATCTTCTCTTTCTCCTTTTTTGTTTTCATCCATTGTTGTGCTTCCGATGGCATATGGTGCGCAAATATTTGTATCCGAGGAAGTCACACGGTTGAATAAGGTGGTTGAAGTCGAGCTCCTGTGCAGACATTGCAGTCGAATGGGAATTTGGAAGTCCTTTGTTATAGGTCCATTTGTGTTTGTGATTGCATGGCCCCCTAAGTGCATCACTTGGCACCCGGGTGCTGTAACGTATGGTTCGAAGTGGCTATCTATTTTCAGAGTTAACTGCGATAAAAAGTCAATAAAACCTGAACCGGCTGGCACCTATAATTCATGCAATGCTCCAGGTAGCATGGTAAGGTGGAAATTTGCTGGCACTTCCTGGGGAAGGACAAATCGGCTGCAAAACTTCATAACCGGACTATAATAGCAGTCGTGCAGTGCTTCATCGGCAGAGTAAAGTTTGCCTGGCCTTTGCTGTCTTTCTTGATACGTTGGAATAGAATAGCCATTTAGTCTTAGGTACGACACGAAGATCTGCAATGGGGTACTATACTTCCAGGAATACTAATCATTAAAAGCTACTACTGAAGTGTTCTTGGCCGCTTGATAAGTATTATCCGTTAGTGATATCTAGCCTAAAAGAAGCGGATTCTGACGTACTGGGTTGTTTGGGGTTTGGCACTTGCAAGTGTTCAAAATATTACCAAAAATCTCGCGTTTAGCACACTCGAAAAATGGAAAGCAAAACGGGTTGAGAGAATAACTTGACCAGTCGTGGACGATTGTTGTGAAAGTTGGCTGAGACAAGGTCTCAGTTGGTCCAGCTTTACGGCAAATAAAAGACCGAGGTTGCTATAAATGTTTGACTAAGGCAGTGTGGAACGAAACCCTGAAAAAGATGGAACGGTATGAGAGACAATTTGATAGGTTATGACGCAGAAGATGGACAGAACATCCAAGCGCTTGTTAGGCAAACTTTCCACATGCAGACAAATGCTGATCGCATAGGATGATTCGTTCACTGACATGAAAGATATAGGGTGACTAAGTGGCAGGTCTTGATGAGGAGTTTTATAGTCTTTCCTCAGCAAAGTTGCCGAATTAGCAAGAGAAGGGTAAAAAATTCTGGGAGAAGGACATTGGTAGACAAAATGGGAGAAGATGCACTGTTCTATCTTGACGTGCTGAAGCCCTCTTATGTGGAATGGTAGTACTCCGTAGCCCTCTAAACAGGTGGAAATTCGAGACGACCACCTGATAATTTTGTGGACAGTGATCTCAAAAATTTCACAGAATCTACGCTGGTGAGTGTTTCCGTGTTGAATCGACATCCACTTTGCACGGGGAATTCGTGGAATGGAAGTGAACCCGGGTAAATAAACTAAAGGAGTGCGAATTGCGGATTACAAACCTGGATAAGTAGGCTTACACACACACACGGAGGATAGAGGAGGAGACAATAACATCCAACTTAGTCCTGCTGGATTATTAAACCAAATGAAAGTGACCCTCGGGAAGTTGTATAGAAGAACGTGCGAGTGCAAACACGGTACGCTTTGTCAATGATTGACTGGAGCAGCTTAGGGCGACCGGGCTTTGGGTTAAAACAACGGTGATGCCAGATTGCCGAACGGGGACATTAGTGACAGATCTCCAACAATCAGAAACGAAATATAAGCTTGATGACATGACAGTAAGAAAGCTAAAGATATAATTCAGAGCCACAACAGGAGGCTGCAGAAGTTAGACTGTCACAACTCACCTCCATGGTCAGTCTACTTTAGCGAAAAAACGTGAACACGTGTTTTTCGGAAAACGGTCAGTTAGCGCATCACCCTGCTGCAAAGATATAACCGGAATAGATATAGAAAGGGGCCTGAAAGCGCAATTAATACTGGTGACGTTTGCAACAAATTTTACTGTCCTATTTCATTTTCCACACATCAACCGGATGTTTTATAATTGGCGTTTGCCGTTTTTGGCACACACGGGAGTCGATCGTGTCAGTGAGTTTTATTTCTGCCCTCATAAATGTGAAAACATATCTAACCCGTGAGTTTTTAGAAGTGCGCTCAGTAGCTGGACTCGAAATTAACATACGGATTTCGGTATGGCGCAATAAAAAATGCCATTAGATGTTGGATTCGGTCCTACTCGAACTTCGCAAACGAAGACAACGAGAAGACTGTAGCCGATGGGAAGCAAGTTCTAGTTTTACTTTCAGCTCATATGCCCATATTACAAAATAGGTGTTCAGATTAGTGGAATACATTCCGTCCTTTGAGAAATTTTTGGGATTCACGAGAGCTTGTCGCCTCGGTTCTCATTGGCCGATTATTTAGACAAGCTATAACGAAGCCATTCGTCATCAGGCGTCACGTGACTTGGAGGTGGATTCATCACAGTGCTCTTCCCGTTTGTTAGTGGATTTCGGAACTTGGAAGCAGTTGTGGCTTTTCTAGAAGAAAGGCGTTTCGAGAGGACACGACCTTAAAAACAATCACATTGGCCTTTCATGACACTGACATTAAATACAAGGGAAACAAGAACGTGTCAAAAAGACTTGTGAAAAAGAACGCACGGTGCTTTCATGTGAAATAGTATGCAGGCAAATCTCCATTTGGTTTGTTTCCTCGAAAAAAAAAATAATAAAACGCAGCCCGAGGGTGTAATTTGGAATGAAATAGAAAACGGTGACACTCATTTATTGAGATGGACGGGCGTAATTTCACTGACAATAATTCCGACTGGTTTTAATAGCTCTATCTGAAATCGAGTTTCATTTGTTCGAATGAACGTAAAAATTGTTAGAGCTAAGACGTTGAATGTTAGATTTTAGGCATGAATCAAATTGTCAGCACTTAAATGATGAAGAAGTCCTATAAGGACGAGCTATTGTGTCGTCAGCAAAATGAGCCTAGGGTATTTGTTCGTTATAATTGTGTATCTATGAGAAGAAAACCTTGGATGATATTACATGACCGAATGGTCGGTTCCATATAATGAGCATGTATAAACGATAACACAGTCACTGTCTATCACTGGAATAGGAGTTCGTGCCGTACTGTATGTTCCCTTACGAAATTCGCGTCTGAGAACTGTCTCCATGCTAGCTAAGAGGTAATGCATTAGATCGGCAATCGAAAGCTCTTCGGTTCAATTCCGGTTCGTGGTGTCGACTGTTTGTGCATACTGCTTAAGTGGATTTCCCATTGTCTACGGCAGCTGACTCCTTGTGCCACCTCAGAAGAACTGAACAACAACATATTTGTCAGACAAGGAGCGGCTGATACATGCTGTCAAAAAATCATCAATTGCCTATTTGCCAAATACTTCCTCGGTAAGTCAGCAATCGACACGAGGGAGTCGCAATACTCCTATTACTTTGCAGTTTGCGTACGTAAACTGTACAAGCATGAAGGTCAGTTTTAGGGTTGAGTACGATACGCAAATATGACATTATGTAGAAGAAAGGAGGTATGTTTGCGTTGGACAATGCCGGATCGGGTATCCTAAGTAGTGGATTGCATTCAAGGGTTACCGGCCAACCAAAGAGAGTGCTTCTTCCCGACAGGATGGGATATTTCTGGTGCATAACATTAGTGGAGTACTTCTGAGACCAGGATCCTGTCATGTGTTTAAATGACAGTATTTCCAAATGTGCGTAGGCAAAAACAAACGCCATCATTAAGCCAAATTACCACAGAACAATGGGGTGGTATCCGCAAAGAATTGTAGCACAGCCAAACATGTGCTCAGTACCGTTAGCAGTGGATATTCTGTGCATCGGGGCAACCTTCCAAATTTCCAAACAACGACTGTGATTGCAATACAGTTTGTATTTTTAAACCAATAGCAAGAAGGTTTGTCCTTTGGCTAACAGGCAACTTCATGGTAAGATTTTTGTGCTGGGATTAACTCAGAATTCTTGTCTGCCTGATCGTGATTCACCGGTTAAGGGCCCACATAATCGTTCACTTGCGGTTTTTCAACGATCTATTCGTTAATGGTTTCCACAGTGTGTATATTTGACCCCATGCATTGTGCATCCGAATCCCGTAGGTCGGTCTTGTTCTACTACGACGGCATTCGGTAGGGATCGAAATTTGTCCGAGATTGTAGTGCCAGGCATACACATTCTGTAACGGCAAAGTATGAGACCAGGGACATATACCTATCACATCACGAACTATGCAATTGACATTTTCCGTTGTGTCGATCACTCATACCCGACAATTACCTGCCAATGGCACTCAGGGAGAATGTACCAAGATGTGATCGATGTGTTGCACTGTTCTGTCATCTTTCGCGCACCAAGCTACCAAATTTCTCTTGTGTCTGAGATCCGTGTTAGTGAACATGAGTCGATAGCGGTCTGAAAACGTGACCAAGCGACCATCAGTCGGATTTCGTTCACCGGCGCTCAACTTCTCAAGTATGTGTCGGATACATTCGTCTTCTGTCTCTTTTCGCATGTTCCAGCATGTTCCAGAATAAATCATGGGACTTAGGGTATCAGGGGTGCAATGACAACGGGAGTGCTTTGCGACTTTGGTGGTATGACACTTTGGTGCAACCTGTTCCCAAGGAAACGAGGTAATCGGTTCTTGAATTTGACACCGCGTGAAACCTGGAGTTGTTTATTCAGCCTATAAGTTCCGTCCAATCGGACGCGTCGCATCTGTACTGGGGATATACCGACTCAGTTTTGGTTCGGAGTTATTTAACTGAGTAACACAAATTTGCCCAATCGTAAATCACTTTCCCTCTAAACGGCGACCTTTCAATCTGCCGGTCTCAGGCCGAAGCGATTCACCTTTTGTTTCATACTCTAACGCATAGAAACCCAATTGAGTTTGACCAATCGGTGCAAGTTGCCGGTGTCTTTCTGAGTAATTCATTAGAGCAATTTTTGTTCCCTTTGTTAACGATGCTTTGATCACGGCAGACGTTTCGAATAATGAAGGCAGGACAATCGGCTTGCCCAAGGCATTTATGCACGTGCACACTACAATCTTTGTGGGTGCCTTATGATTGGTAAAAAGTTAACCAATCAAAACATCGAGACAAGATTGAAGTAAACAATGTGTCCCAAGTCCAAGATGAAAAGGGAGAGTGGGAGTGAAAGCGTTTATTGTCAATGCAAGGTCAAAATTGCGATTCACATGTGAAGATGCTTTAACTTCTTGGCTTATCTGACCTATCCTCGGTGTTTCTTGAGTTGTGACAATAAGCGAGTTGATTAGGATGGCATGGTGTTGTGAATCATTGAAGTGTCGTGCAATCGATGGTTCAGCCGTTTTGATTCAGATATCCTCGTTCTAAGCTGATTTCAGGCGGACCGAAATGTGTGCAGCCACTCGGTGGCGCAACTAGCTCTCTGTCCTGCCTAATGTAGGCGACTGAACTGATCGATCCAAGATGGTTAGGCCCATGATGACAGTGGCTTTGTCACCGGTTCTATTGGTATCCGTGGGTCGGTAAATGGAACGTGTAATCCGTGCGCTTGATGGTCGAGTGCCCGGATTTGTTCATTAGTTGGTTAACGCACAATCTGTGAGACAGATTTAGGTTGCAGTATATTTTCTCCATCCCTTTTGACTTTTGCCTGTCAGAATCTTGAATATTTCTTAGTGGATTTGGTTGATTCTCCTCAGGACATACGTGTTACTGTTGGTTTTCCAGTCACCATCCAACGTGCTTACTGTACAAAGTTTATGCGGCTCGCGAGATCATGCTCGAAAATGTCCCATTGCATGGGACCG
>LUCM01004654.1:189445-228006 GCA_008360955.1 Fasciolopsis buskii | reverse complement strand
TTCATTGTGAATGATATAATATTAATAACACAGCGTTGTTGGTAGATGTAATGCGCCAACGTTTCGACTACCGTGGGTAGTCTTTCTCAAGGCAAGTTTTACAATCAAATGCATTTGATTGTAAAACTTGCCTTGAGAAAGACTACCCACGGTAGTCGAAACGTTGGCGCATTACATCTACCAACAACGCTGTGTTATTAATATTATATCATTCACAATGAAAAGCATTCTAGTTTCTCAACTGGTGATCTAACGTTTATTTTTTCCAGCCGGTGTGATTAGATTTCGTTGGTGGAATATTGGTTAGCAAGAGATTGAAATCCTTAATAAAAATATTGTTATTCTTTATGATTTGACCACACGGTCATGATGCACAGGTCCATAGAGCAATTGTTTCATTACCCATTAATTTCTCATTCACAAACAACTGCCTATTTTATGCACTTCACCTAATCACATCTGTCGACTAAGTAAAGGGATCGAGAACAACGGAAAACGTGGACACGCTTTCCATTTTATGCTACATTTAATATTGTCTTCTGGCTAATTTGAATGCAATTTTTTTATTTTTTCGTGTTATATTTCTCGGGTAAAAATCAGAAGACGGCGGAGTGACTGATCCCGAACAATCCAAAGGTTGGTGCACCGTAACACAATGATTTGAAATGATAGAAAATTATCGAAAACATATCGGACTTTCATCACCTGAATGGATGAACTTACCATGAAAACCAAGAACGTGACATGCACTTGTTCATGTTCCCATCATACGGTGAGGGTCGATTCTCTAAGCAACGTCGCGTGCTGAACAGTGATACCATGTAAACTAATGCCAAATGCTTAACAAATACAGTCAATCGGATCCGGTATTGAGGTTTAGGCGGAATAATGGATTCTCAAATGTCAGCACGGACAATGAATTCAAGGCTCAATAGACATTACATTTTACCCTTTTGGTACAGAAACTAGCAAGGCTCAATCAAAATACCAGTGTATTGACAAGAACAGTGGGCCGTTTCAACACTTTCACGGTTGCTCTCGCCGTTTTGTATTTGCACCAACTAGACGCGTATCCGATCAATGAATGACATGCTCTAATGAGCAGTTGACAAGCACAGCAGAATTGGAATTCATCACAAGAGTGGAGTTGATCTAACAGATTTATCTAAGATTTAGAAAACTTGTTGGTCATTGGTTTTGCACTCGGTGTACACGAATTTCCGGGTGTGATGTAGCTATTCTTTGAAGCAGGACACCAAATCAACCTCCCGTTGGCTTTGGAAGCGTCAGTAGATTGTTTTGCGTTGATCATGCTTCGGAAACGTGAGATCGTGTTAGGACAATAGTTTCTTATAGATCTGCGCATAATTTATACCAACCCATTCCCGACTTCACAGATAGTCTTCAAATTGGCGTTAAAACATTTGCAATTGTCGCACTAGGATCAATTCGTCAAACTTCACGTTCTGTTCGCGAGACAATGGCTTGAAATTCGGCACCTTTACATGCTCAAGAAGTGGCTGAGAAACGAGCCCAATTAACAGTACTTTCGATTATTCCAATGGAACAAATGTTGAGGAACCAACGTTAATCGTAGGTGAGCATAGTGATCGTCCTCTCGAGGTCAAAAACGAACCGTCTTTTTTCCTTCTTGAACTCTACCCGTGTGGTTCTCCATAGCTGTACTCGTCCACTTCAATCTTCACCGTCGAATGTGCTAGCATCCAGGTTCACTTGTCTTATGTCAACTAGGTATCTTCCTACACGGGATCATTTGTGGTTATCCTAAGACTTGATATCCTCGGACAAAATGATGATAGCAAAACAACATCAACAACTGAAAATCATGGCACGGTTTGTTTATAACTAATTCCTGCGGACAGCAGTATTAACCGGGTCTGCCGAAACTGAGGCAGAAACGTGACCGCCGGCGTTCAAATGAATTAAGCGTCTATCACCGAAGTGAGCATGGATTCGAACTGCAAATCTGCCAATCAATTTCGTGGTAGAAGCCAAATCCCTGTCCCCCGACTCGTTCCCACAACTGATCTATTGGAGCCTTATAAGGCTCTATGGCAATTGACGTCCCAGGGTAACGATTGCCGGTTCCCTCTCACACACTCCTCACCCCTGTGCGAATGGCTAGAGAAGCTTTGGGGCTTGCCTTTTCCGTTGTACTCACGCTTCGAGAATGTTATAACATTAAAAATGCATGACTGACATGGAGTTTGTAGCAGATCGAGATTGTCGTTCATTTGTTCAGCGAGAGCTACGAACGAGGACTCCAAGGTTCACAACTTTATTGACAATAGAACATGTGTAAAATTTCCTTTCACAATTCACTGTCATCGTCCCACCCCATATAGCTAACTGTACACGGTTAGAAATGCTAATGAATCTTCCTAATTGCACAATTTCAGTGTATTTTAGGTCGATCCATTTCATCTAGAAATCTTTTCAATATGTTTAAAATAGGTACAAAATTGGCAGCATTGGCATATTTTCGTCTCCAGTGACAGGTCTGGACGGTAGAAGAAACTGGGATCCGAGAGTTTCCGATTCAATAGTCTATCTCTGACCGAAAGCTCTTTCTGTCTGACGGGATGGGGCAGGAGAGTTGACTAACTGGAAACTAATATCGTTCTTCGAAAAATCTACCTCGCCCACGGTTGCTAGCACAACCCGAGTATTGGACATATTCAAACGCTCCCCTCGATAAGGGATCGCTGGTTTCGTGACAAATCTGAATAAATTTCTTATTGAGATAAACAAAAATAGTGGAAAGTAATACACAGACAATATTTTCGACAAAACGCTGTCAATCAACACACGCAAGTTGGCGTCCTACACGTCAAGGTATCAGCGCAATGCATGACTTCGAACTGGTGAAACAATGGTCCAAAATGAGTGTATGGATTAGCCAAAATGGCTAACTGATATTCTTGTTTCCAAAACGGGAAGCAATGTGGATCCCGACTGATTCGAACTAACCTGACCCCGTTTATTGCCAAAACCGACTTTTCAGTAACCGTATTCGTCAGAGCTGACGGCAGCTTCTAAACTACGTTCAAACACTGCAGCGACGTATTCTTTATACCTGTTCCTGTGTGTTTTGTGGACACATAACCTATTGCTTTTTCTGACACAACAACAAATGATATTTTCAAGACTGCATGGCCTTTTAGGACGGTTTCATGTCTACACAGCCGGACACGTATTGTGCCCGAGGCCGGACTACCTTCTACCTCTCAACTACAGACAAGTTCCTATATTTGGTACAACTGTGTTAGTAAACAAACAGTTATAAATTGGACATCATTGAGCTGGACACACTTGTTAAGGACTGGAGCATCTGAATGACATGTAAACCGACCGTCACTACTTTATGGGGTGTTAGACTGGCTGCCATTTGCTGTTCCCGGAACCGGGCTATCGATTTCCCGTCGGGTCGAAAACATTCACGACAAACTCAGCGAATTTCGGTTTTCTGTCACTGGCGTGGACATTATTCGGATATACAAACAACCTGAGGATGACTTCCTTCAAGGAAGACTATAAATGAAGGTAACAGGAGTAGCTCACGCACGATAATTTCAGCTCTAAGTTTTACATCATACAGAATTTCGTTAGGTAATCTCCAGCTTCCCTTAGGGATTTTCCGGTGGGTAAGCCATCCAGGAGATTTCTGGCTAAGAGATGAATTTTGAGAAAATTAAAAAAGAAATCTCCCTCGGATAACGGAAGAATCACCCACATTTCAATGCAGCATCTTGCACCGAATATACCACATTGTAGGAAATAATAACATCTGCATATGCCTTCCGATGTACACTCGTGTGTTGATGTCTAAAGCGACTGTAAAACGTGATGGATGTCCAGCAGAATCCTTAAACCTGACCCGTGGCATCTCCAAATGACTTCGTACTTTGCGTATCACAGTTTGACTATCCACGGCATGTGAGCTGCTGCCCATCTTGACACGTGTATCGGCCAACCAATCATAACAATTGTGAGTCCAGCCACATTTTTTCTTTTGTCATCTTTTGAATTCGCTGAGCTGGATCAGATGGCTGTCGGTATCGTATAACCCTTGCCTTGACATCCATCCGTGAAAACACTACTTCTAAACTCATTGTAGGTGGGTCACACTCAAACTCTAGTTTTTTGCAGCTAAACCTCCAATTCCTCTTCACCTCTCCTTGATCCACTGACACACACCGGTCATCATCACATTTTGCGAGTAACTGTTATGGCAACGTTCAAACGTTTGGTTGATTGTGGTGAGTCTACGTGGAAATCATCTGATACGATCTGGTACAACTAGGCAGTGGGCGGCATAAACAACCAGCGGTCCGGAATTTTAAACAGGGTACAAATGCCGTTGGACCCAATGTATTTCACCAGTCTAAATCTCCCTCTTTTTTGATATACAAATGTATAACTTGTAAAACCCGAGCGTGAACACATTTCCTAGCTACTTTTGGTTTTCCACTGTCATCGGTTGTTCGACTTGGGTCACCTAGTGTACCCTGACTATATTTATCCGAGTTCCGTGTTGTAACTGTACGTACAAATATCGCAATGCCTCCCGATCGGCGACCTTGTGATCCTTCAAAAATCAATACTACATGCAGCATACAAATGAAAATTCGCAAGCCGCTGTTATCCAAAATAGTGGACTAATGTGACTGGATGAGTTGAATAACCGCGTGTCAACCACTAATGGTTTGGTGAGATGGCTAAAAGTTAGTCAGAATGTCATCTATTATTAGGGAATGTCAGAAGACGATTATTCTGCGTGCAAGTGCGTCCTGACTACGCGGTCCGTGTGCGAGAAATGAACCTGTCATGTATTAGTGTTTACAAACCGTTTGTCCGTGATTTGATTAGTAGTTTACTGGAAAATTCCAGGACTAAGGATTTCCGAGGCGTTTATTGAGTACTACAGCCGAACTTTATCTAAACTTCTCAAATGTCGCCTGGAGCATCAGAGGTTAACTTCCGCAACTCCCCACTTTTCTGACTGGCTAGTTCTAGTATTGTTCTAATGGATTATCTTCAACAATTTTTGTACCGGGGTCCTGATGACTTGAGTTTTCTTGGCCCTTTGGTTCAGAAATACTGGCCCAGTCGGACACATTCTGTATAGATCGCGATTTTTGAGTCTGTCTTCAGTTACATAATCAATAGCGATTCTCCGAAAGAATAGGTCGAATGGCAACTCGATTACCAAACACAATCTGTGTTATGGTCTTAGTCAGGACATTTTCGAAATTCGTTTATGTATCCAGTACGGTAAAATCATTAGTCTACCGAGATTTCATCATCCTGCGTTTTCCGGTTCCACGGTAATCTTAGAAAAACCTGACGGGATTGATTGCGATTCGTGTACTCTATGCAAAGAAAAAAAAACGCTCGCTATCCAAACTGTGCACACACACACACACACTCTCGCACTTTTGCGCGCTTAGGCGGATCGATAAAGTAACAAAAATGGAAAATATATGTGAATAACGAGTGCGAATTCTAGACGAATGTTTATCTCTTTTAACAACATTTATTTCACCAATCTGTTATGTGTCCAAGACCCAACCGATCACGTGACTATCCAATTGTCTCGGAGATCTGTGGCGCAAATTATCAACATACATTCGTCGAATATGCGCACACATGTCTGATCCGGTGTCTGGATATCACGTGAGAGCGAGGTGAAACAAATGGTTACGTAGCGAGGGCAAGATAGATGAGGGACAAAAAGAGAGGTAGCGCTTCATGTGAAGTACCATAGGTCGAATATGATCATTTTGTATTCAGCGCTAGTAATATCACAACATTGTTCGGTTACTTATTAATTTTTGTGTGTTTGTTACGTTTGTCGAAAAAATTCGTTCGAACCGATTCAGATGTCATTATTTATGCATTTTTGTAACAAACGATGATTTACGGAATAACTAACTAATTGTTGAACTGTAACCGCTCGTATTTGAAACGATCATCCGTAATTGTTCCCCATAAAATTACCTGTATTGGGTTTTTTTCAAAGTCAAATTTGACGAGCATGCAGAATTTTACTTAGCCAAAATCAAACTACCAGTGAACCATTCTTTCGGGCTAAATTGTACTTTTGATTTCCTTTTTCGTGGGTCCATTCTCGCCGTTTGTTTTGAATCCCAATTCCCAGCTTCCCCTGAACACGATGAACTAGTTCTTCCGCTGGTGCTGCCCCGAGCGTCTCCTTGTCTTGTTTCCAAAATTGTGTTGGAAAAGCAACGTGGAAATCTTTCCAACAGATCCCCGGATTTCCGTACAGAGCTAGACACTCTGAACCGGTGGTAACGAACGAAGTCGGACGAACTGGTTTGTCTTAGTCTGGCTAACTCTTAACCGGCTTCAACATCGTATGTTTGTGCCAAACAAATCGAGACTGGTTGGGTATTTTGTTGCTAAGGAAATTACGCATAGGCTGCGTAGTTAGTTGTCGACTCCCAGATTCTCCAGTTACGTGGAAACTCGAATGGGAATGAATAGGTTACAAAAGTTTCCAAGGTGGTGCTCAAAATCTGGTCTAAACGAAATAAACTAAAGTAAAAGACTCCACCGGTTCTTTCGTACTACTTGTACCGAAGAGAGCAGCTGTTCTGGCAAATATGTTTATCCCCAGTTTTAAAGCATCTTTGTGCACCTATTCGATTTTTGGCACTTGTTATCACATCAGGACAGTTCTCATCCCTAGACTTAACAGACGGTAAATTTTTCCGATTTTAAAAGTTGACAGGATTTTCTAACCTGAGAGTGTTTTCTCTGATATTTTCGGTGTGTTTTCTTATTTCTTTCAAAAAAAATCTCCATCCATGTTAGTATCTATCCAACGTGAAAGTTTTCGAAGCTCCGAATCGCCTGTTGAGCGGCACCAACAGGAATCACCGCATAAGAGTGGGACGTAAAATATTTGCACCGCTGTCCCGTTATTCAGTATTTCTCGAGGACACGTTTGTTCTGTCTTATTTGCGTTCGTCACATGTTAGCAGCCTGTCAACGTGTCTCCTCAGCCACATATCGAAATACGCCGACAAATGTGTGATTGTCTATCAAACCTTCTCTGGAAGCGTCGGCAGTCCCGATGTTTCCAGCGGCTTGTTCCCACAATTGTTGCTGTTCTATTCGTCCTGGTTTCTAGATCTCAACTTATCGAAACGTTCTCAGTGCATGCTCACTTCACCCGGTCCGGTTTTGATAACTAACGAAACGAGTACTAACAAGTTTCGAGTGCATACTGAAGGAACAGGCAACAACAATTCAATGGTATAGACCTTCACGTATAAATCAAGTTGATCGGAAAGACCACTGCTGACGGTCACCGGTGAAATCGAACTCGACAATCAAACCAACACGGGTAGAGGCAATTTTGTTTTCAGCCGATTGGCATAATGGTAGTCAGAATCGTGAATGTCACTTGGCGAAACCCACTGGTATTTTAGCACACGAACAACCGGCATTCGCAAACCTGTGGCATCAGGTTGAAAAACTGGTTAACACCGAGTTACAATTAACCTACAACTTGTTGGTGAATTTCCATATAGAAATTTCCACAGTCGAACCCGACCATCTTTTGATCGCTACACATGCTTCATCTGTCTGGTGTTTCTTTCAATAAACCCTGATCGGGCATTTTTTGCCAAATACTTGAGGTTGACTATTGCCATGGATTTGAGATAGCCACATCGCACAGGTCCAATTGTGTAAATAAGTTTACAATCCTATCTACTGTCATTAAAAATTTGAACAGAGTCCGATTATTCCTTTCATGTTTTCGCCAGTGTTCTTTACTCTTCACCGGTCATCATTGCTTTGTCAGTAGAAAAAATTTCCCGTACCGTCTATCGTATCCGTCCGTTATTGTCTTTAATAACACTGGACGAACTTCCATTCACCACGTCTTTGTGATGGTCATGTCCGTGCTTGTACGCATTTGCATGCAAGACTCATTCGTACCGTATGCATCTTGTACATCTAAGTCTTCCAGATTTCAACTCGCCCACTTCCACACAGCCTAGCGTTTCTTCCACTGCTCTTCTCTTTGAAACTCCTTTCGAGAAGCGGCTGTCCCTTCCTTGGCTCGAATTCTAGCGGGTAACATGCGTGTTCTAACTGATATTCTCGACAAACTTTCATAGACGAACGTGCTATCTCGAACGGTTTTCGTTTCTTGTGTTCCGATGAGCTGACAGATGCCGCCCTAACATTACTGAACTGTGGACGTGTATGAACATATAAATTTGTTCCAATACAAAAAACACCGAAAACAGGCAACGGTGATCGGGAGATCAAAGCTGTTAACTAAGCACGGTAAGTTATTAAAATATGGGCATCATATCATTGTAACAGTAAGGCTCGATGAGCTGCCGAAAATTAACCCGGCCATACAGAATGGTTAAGGCGTTCGACACGCAATCAATCTTCCCGGGTTCGCGTCCCAGTTCCGTCGCGATGGATATACGCCGCACTGTCAATTCCTAACAAAGATGAAACAGCTGATTTTCAATGATTTTCAATGGCAAGTTGAACGTTTAACAGCATATGACGAGTAGTTAAGAAAATTATTGACGGCGAATCCCAATCCTTATCACCTGTCACAGTTCATCTGTTGGTCAAACTACTTTACACGTGTTTAGTTATTGACTACCGACAGTCGACTGTCCAGTATCCTTTGATTCTTATCTCATAGCCCTTCGTTACAGTTTAGCAACCAACGTTTCGGTTGAAGTGAACAAACGTTTCCCCTCCGAACTTCCGTCCACGCACGCAAAATCCACTAACCTACTGGGTCACGTGGCTAGCCTCGACAGTTCGCACATGATGCAGGCCGTTGTCTTGAGTTATTCGGAAATTTGTGTTTAGTTCGTTCTAGACAAAGGAAGTGGGAAAATCAACTTTTCTCTACTGAATGGTATTCACAAGCTATCAACAAATAGTCTGAGTCTACTTAAATGCTGAAGCTTGTAAATATGCTAAGTGGAAATTGATGGACTGTAGTCAATAACGAAAAAGTCGTTTCATTTCCTAGTATCAAGTTCTTCCCATCTATTTATTGAGTGAATAAACCCGTTAGTTAATACATGAGCAGATCAGCCGCTCAATCAATGGAAATAGTCAATCAGTAGATCATCCAAGCAATCGACCAGTCTTTCGGCTAGTCGGCCCACTAAAAAACATCAACCTGTCACATATGGTGTGACATCTTGCATTCTTCATAAGAGTTGATACAAGAGATCAACAGTAACCGTTCGAAACGTTTTCTCTTGCTCCTCATCATTTTGTCACGAACAAGCGAAATCGCCAGTTTGGTGCGTTTCGCAATGTCCCCAGCCCCTTACCATCTCTGTGGCGCAGTGAGGGGATATGATCAAATGTGGCTATTCACGTTAAAATGAGTGGACCCGGTAAGGTGTTTGAATTCCGTGATAATTGCAGTCACATCTATTCCCTTTGTAAATCCAAGACGTGTAATCAAAAGCGACAAAAAGCCACTGATGCATGGGCTGACACGTAGGTGTTCCTCAGCTGATAGCACATAATTGGCCGGAGTTTACTGACACCCTGCCAGTCAGCCGGTGTATGAACGTCATTAGAATTTCACCACACTCTTTTTTCAGGGTATTTTTTACGCTCTGAATATGTAAGCATTTACCGTATGGATTAAACTTAAATGACACCAAAACTGCGGTCAGTAGAAAGGATGCATTGGAGCAGCTCCAACCTCAGGGTAAACAAATTAAAACAGGAAAAGGCCCCTGGAACTTGAAAGGCATGTCTGGGTTTATTCACAGGAAATTTTCGTGCATATTATTCTAGACAGATGCATCATGAACCAATGGGAATCACGGAATCTTTGCTTTTCACATTCACGAGTCACCGCGATTGTAATTGGTTGACTGTATTTTCAAGGAACAGCGAAGCCGCACCGAATTGCTTCATGTGAATTATACGTAGACTCATCACAGTTTCCCATCATCATAAACTTTTCTCTTAATAACAGATGTGCATACGTATATTCACATATTAACACGTATTCGATTAAACTAGATACTCTCAATTATATGGTCGATTATGAGAAAAACAGGCGATAAAGCAAAAAAGAGAACCAAAGTTCTCGTGAGGAGTACCATATATGTCAGCTCTGCCAGTATCTTCCTCTCCGTCATTCATCGTCCATCAAAATCCCGCTATTCTCCTTGGACAATTTACTCCTTGGTTGACAAAGCCAATGCAGGGAGACAGTACAGCTAGCCTTTGGTCAAAAACATGATCTGCAAGGCAGCAGAGTGAAACATGACGTTCGGAAATTGTTGGGAGCCGGTGACTGATAATCTAGTTCCCACACTTGCATACACGTGTAGCATACATAATGGGGCATAGGTGGCCGCATCGAATGAAAATATCCAGAAACTGAACCAATACAAAATGACAACAAATTAACCGTAACAGTAGGTTCCACCCAGTACCGATGGACGCCATATTCTGATACATGGGATAGACAATACGGTAGAGACAACAACCTGACTTTGACAAACGCCACGGGCATTTCAAGGTTACCAGTGTTGTCTCATTCATTGCAGCAGTTTTGACGTTGTGTTTGTATGAATATGCAAATAGTAAGACTAACGAGACTCGTAATTTGTACAAACTGAATAGGAGATAAGTGTAAAACACGCTTGTTGATCAATTCAGACCAATGACCCGAAGAAGACGACACGTTTCCTTAGAAATGTCAATCAACGAATTTGGGCTATGCCCTCTGTGTACGTGGTGTCTCAAATGGAGACAAGGAATATCGATATAGTCCTACTGAATGGTGGACCAGACTCACCTCGTCACAGTGCCATCGGCAAACGTTCGTGTTATTTTTTAAAAGAAAAACATTTGTTATGCGAAAATACCGCTTATTCAGTATGCTTTTGTCTTCTACATGGATAACCAACCATTTGGTGGCTCTCCCACCATCCACAACCTGAAACATGCCGCGTTGCATGCCGTGTAGCTGAAGGAATGTACAAATATCAGACTTCTAGATCAAATAGTCGGAAAATCAAGGAACGGACATTGCCAATAAGACATAGGTTGTTTTGCTGGACGGTTAATAATCGAATTTAGTCAATTTTGCAGGCAATATGGCTTCTCACCTTACGGTTCTTCATATTCACACACACCCTTTAGGAGACACGTGATCTCCATGTTGCTCGCACTGTTGGACCCGTGTCAGCAAACACCTGTCGATATCCTGTATTTCTTTAATAAATGGCGCAAGTATTCATAACTTTCACTTTATATTATACTGCCACACGTTCTTTCTTCATGCCGAATATTCTCCAACTCTCGTCGTTTACAAGTTTGGATTTCTTTTTCGCTCAAAAGTACACAGACAAACGTGTCCGTGCCTGAAAATCGACAGTCGACTAACCCCGAAACGTGATGTTTACGTGGCAACACACACAACCAAATGTCCGGAAATAGGACAAAATCAATCCATTGCGATTTGCCACCCACTTTTTCACGCGATGCCGAGAGTAATTTGCCAAAGTCACATGTCATGCGTGACAACTAAATCCGAAAATATGATACGGTGTATACGCTAATTAGGGGAGCATTATTTGACACTATATTGATCGTAATATGTATTGTGTACCGTTTAGTGTCTCGAATCAAGCAGTGAACGGACTAAGTCGTTTCTGTGCGGGATTATAAGACCGTGATTGTCATCTACGAATCATCGGAAGTTCTTTGGACAAAAATGGTCGAAGCGATGAATATGAACAATTTTCCCCGTGTAGTGATCAGATTCAATAAACATGTTAATTAGTACATCGCTGAGTTTTCCGTTGAAATGTGGAGCGTATTTTTATTAAAGCGGAGACAATGTGAGAAGCAAAACATATTTGTCGACAGGAAATAAAAAAAATCGCGGTTAGATGTTGTCTCTCGAGCCTTGTTGCTTGAGAACGGTATAGTACCGGGTTGTTAGTGGACGATACCCGAAGCGGAATGAAAGTCAGTATGTAGTGTACAAAGGCTGCACTGACATTCACTTTTCTCAGAAAATCTTTTTTCCTATGAAAACATTTTCTCCAAGATCAGCTTAGATGCTGGATATGGATTTTGTAATTTCTGTTTGTGTAACGTTTGTTTTCATACACACACGATTTTGCTATTGCCCATTGTTTTCGTGCTTGCGAGAACTATCGGTTTCAAATCGTTCCAGCCGCTGGCATCTTCTGCAGCGGATTGTTTTCGTGTTTATTGTCGTACCGTTGTCGTATCGGAGCTACAATGTATATATATATATATATGACATATTTCCCGAATTTGACCGTCTGTTCGATTCTTATCTATTCGATCAACCGAAGGGATAATGCCAATCGCAACTTCAGAATCCGACGGAAAACATATCCGGTGGTCATATACCGAAAATGCTGTGAATTGGTGCTCTTACCGCCAAAAGAACCGCTGTGATGATACAGATAGGCCATTTTGTCCAGTCCAGATGGACTCACTACAGGAGAGATTTTATTACACCAGCCAGGCGAAACTTTAATTCTGTCGGTGGATTTATTCGTAACGGATTCCTCAGTAGGCAATGAACAAGTACGCCGTGCAGCGCATGAATTTGTTCTCTTTTCGATCGATAATGAGTATAAGACAATTGAAAATGTCATAGTCACCTGACATCATGTTCGCGAATCGATCACACTTTTCCTAAGACAATCATGCCACAAGACCACTCAACGTCTAATCCGAAGCATACCATAAAAGTTGGAATAAATCGGCCTTACCGAGAGAGTACTGAAAAACAGCTCGTTTCTAAGCTGCAAGTCAAACAGGTAACCCAAGAATGGCATGTTAACAATATGTAAATAAGAAACCGGTATTTGAAGTGCTTAAAGTATTAAAAAGTGTCGCATAGTCGGAAACGTTTTCACTAAGCTGAGGTTTCGGTTGTTATGAGTAACGGGTTGCCAAAGCAGAATTACGATCAAATGATTCGGGAAAGCAATCTTTATTCGTCGGTTATTTTCCAACCTGTGTCTGCGTACGAGTGCACGTGTTAACAGCCCAATTGTTATTAGACTTTTCTCCGAAATAATTCGGTTGTAAACCAGCATTAAAATCGGTTTGACCGCGGAAGCGGAAATGTCTGCTTAATAGAGACATTCCCGGTCATATAAAACAAAGGGCTGGCGGTGATCAACCGGATAAGGTCGTGACGTTTGGAGGTGAAGGTCGCGGGTTCGAATCCTCCCACCATCGATCAACTTTCCCACTTGGCAGCCCTCTGCTGGCCGCCGCTACCTTCCTGCAAAGTGATGTATATTGTTATTTCATTAATAAAGGAAGTGAAAGATAAAAGGTAACGTACCACATGACCTGGTTTTCCCGATGCGTAGTGGGACACTTTCGGTTCTGACAAAAGCAAACTGGAGTTTGATTGTGCTAACATTGCTGAAACGTGGAACCAACTCGGCGGAGAACGTGTTTGGAAAGTAGATTCAACGCTTTGCCTAAAGCCTTCCTTCACTGGTGATTTGGTAACTTGTGAATAGGACTGACCGATTATTGTGTTGTGCCACATCGGGTCAGCGAATGGCAGACAACTCAGCTGTGGATGGAATGCGAGGACAGTATTCAAGTTAACACGGTGGAATTGCTGTGGTTTGAAAATGTTCACGTTTAGACTCTCAAATTGCAAAGCTGGCTTTCCCATTCAAGAGTGACTGGCCTGATGAAATGTCTGCGGCTTATCCGTTTCTGATTGGTAGTAGGGATATGAGCAATTGGGGGAACAACACAAGAACCACCTTATGGGAATTTCAGTGACACCAACACTTGGCATGGAGTATTCTCGTTTCACACTCTGGTTATGCAAATGTGTGTTCCGGCGGAGTACGTAGCCATACATCATTGTCAAAAATCGATGTTTGTGTTTGCAATTGGCAAAAATAGTAGTGATATATTAATCGAAAAGTTTGAATAGAAGGACAAGTAGTACAAATCTTTGCTTGCCATGTCCGATGGTCTCACTAACGCGCTCAGTCGTTTTACGTCTTTATATACAGATCGTGTAGCCAAGAAATGACTGTCGCGTGTGCGATAGTTGGAAGAAAATGGTAGGTGAAAAATTCACTTAGTGCTGTGTCCGTCGATTTCGTCTATAAAATACCTAAGTGAGTAATTAAGTGCCGGGCGAAGTAGGTGCGCTCATTACACGCAATCGGATGGTATTTGAGTAGCTGGGACAAAATAAGGCTACGCATCATACGTGACATTTCATTTGGTTATATACACAACCCACGTGACAGTCACGTGCTGTGGCACGTTTCAGCTTCACGGTTGGTTGTGGCTACCAAATAGCCGATGAGAAACAAGCCAGGAACATGCAGAGCAAAATACGGTGACTTTTGGTGACGGTATATTGCTTCACCAATAAAGTTTTGACATGCCTAATATGTGAATTCGAATAACAAGTTCATGAATTTTAACAAGGCTGCCCTTGATTTGGTGTTCTATTTTTTTTTCGACCACTCAATTTCAAGGTTTAGCAATTCCGAGTTGTGTCACTAATTAAATCCCATGTTTTCATCTTTCAGACGTACTGAGCAGGCTACCCATTTCCAAAATTATTAGCCTAGTAAATCAAGGGGTCAGTCATTTGCTCAGCCGCACTAGTGACAGTGTGCGATCGAAAGATGGTACGATCGTTGATTTTCTTATCCCCAATGCTTACTGACATGGATGCACCAGACCGATCTTCAACGTTGCTTTTTGGTCAAATTTTCATTAGTCAATCAACAATCCGACTGCAGTTAAAGCCCCGAAAGGGAAAGGCAAACATATTTTGAAGCCTTTGCTTCATTCACATCACTGCTTGGGTTTAACCAAGAACGGTGATTTTTTGACTATTCAATTCTTATCAACCGAGTCAGATTTGTTCAATCGCATGCTTGCTAAAGGTTAGCCATTGACCGATTGCAGTCCTATCCTTTCACTACCACCTACGGTGTATGATCGCTTGGGATGAAACAAAGAAAGTAAAAATTGCCGATTCTTGCAGCATTTTTACGAGTCATCCCAGCTGTCTGGTCTCGGAGGCTGTTTTGGAACACGGAATTTTGCTTAGTTCAACCAGAAATGTTGACTTCCTATAACGACAGCTGTCTTGGGATCACGCAACTGAACCCGTAATGTTTCAGTACAAGTAGTAGTTTATTAATTGTCTTAATGTGGCGATTCGGACGGACATCTAAGTCACGTGTGGATATACAATTACGAGTATGCAACCATGCTGAGAAGTCCGACGTCCAGTCAGCTGCGTGCCGCCGTAACCGATTCAACGGAACTCACAAGACATGCCATAGGCTGGATTGGAACCATGTGCCATTGGGAATTTTGTCCCCCTGTCCACGGGATTTCATAGCTTCGATCAAATCAACATTTCACAAGTGTTTATTAGAACTGATAATTTATTTAAGTTGGTTAGCTGTTTTCCTACTTCATCTTCGACTTGTCGACGTTGTATCCCTTGGGGTGTTGTTGTTGAATTTTATACCAATTTTTAGACCGCCATCCAAGGATGGCAGACAAAACCAAGCGGATTGCAATAGTCCACCATAATTTGCCACTGTACGTTAGGTATAATTAACCTGCAAATATGAACAAACATTAGTTAAACGAGGCAGAATAATTCAACATATAATCTGGTTATTTTCCAAACTTTTCGTGGTTCGATTACGAAGTAAGCAGGTCAATCGACGAAGCAGATTAGCAAATATTCCGATGATGAATATCATCACCAGAAGATTGTGTTTAATACGGTAACAGGCCTTCACTGGGGGGCATGAGGGCAGGACCATTTCCGCGTAGAGCAACGCACATCTACGCGGAAATGCAAATAATCTGGGTAATATTCCGGTGGAGTAAAAGAACTGGAAACAGTCGACCTTACTGAACTCGTTCCGGTCGGAAATGACACAGTTGTGCCTAGAGAGAAGTGTGCAACAACTGAAAAGTCACGTTGAACCCAAGTCGAAACTCACACGTGCATAAATACAATATAGATCAAACGTGAAAATCACAACCATGGCAGTCATTGCACACAATCCTGTTGCTACCTGAGCAACATGGATTCAGATTCTTCGAGAAATATTACCACAGTCAATCGTAGTTAACCACGTCACAAAACTTCCACATGTACCCATGAATCACAAGTGGGTAATTTTAGTCCAAGACATTAATAAAAAATTCGCAATGGAAATATGAACCTCGTTCGTAGGTGCCTGATCACTATAGAACCAAAATTTCCAACTACCATATGAATTAATAGAAATAAAATGCGAGAGCTCAAACCGATCAGTTAATGCGTTGCAGACCATTTGGAATTCTTCTGCCTGTCTAGGTTGATAGGATTAGAGACTAGGATTAATTCGTTGTTATTTTTCCCAATCATATGATGTAATAGTTCGAACTGGAGTTCGCAGAAACAACTACGCATTTCGGTCAACTAAGAATGTTTTTCGCCGATAGACAAAAGCACTCGAATAAAATGAAATACTTTTGTGGTTGATTAGCCTCGATCACATTGGCCATCTCGATTTAATCGATCTTAATCTTGATGATGTTACGTGTGACCAATCGAGTCACGAATCCCCATTCCGTCGGGTATTGCAGTAAATTGTAGACAGCTAGTTTAAAAGTATTCATACAATAAGCAACCATACGAAATACAACATCATGATCAAATATACAAAAACCTCGCCGAATCATCTAGAGCGCGAAATCACAGAGCTTTGGTCATCTAACCAGTAGTACCTTCGCAGATCTGACTTTCACTCATTTGGTTACATTTTTATCATTGCAGTTAGAATCAGGATTAATGAGTATGACAGAAAGACTTTCCCATTCGTGCTATATCATTGTATTGGTCCAAGACAGATTCTATCTAGAAGGCTTGATCATAGAATAATCTGTGGCGATCTTTCGTTCATGCTACGTGATAAAATGTAACACAGTTCTGTTGTCGCCTGAAAGTACAGTCGATCTTTCCGAATCTTGGTGAATCACAAGCGTAAATAGCGAGCATTCTGTGACAGCTATTGACCAGAGCATAATCCAACAGTAATAGTTTCTTTTATTTAATATATATTTTTATATATTAGAGGTTACAATGCGCACACTGCATAATGGTGTTTATCGTGACGCTTCAATCCAAAATAGAACTCGTTGTCAAACGTGAATATATGTATATATATATATGTATATATACGACTTTGAATAGAGGTACTACATAAACCTACCAATTGAGCCACCTATTGTGACCAGCAGACTCTCTTGGTTTGCGCTGTACTCCAGTTTGGCTGAAATTATTAAACTCGCGCGAGACACTCGTTGGCATCTGGTTTCTCAACTCATAGAGAAATCTAATTCAGATCCGAAGATGAGGTTTGCTTTGCCCAAATCGTTTTCATGATTTTCCCACAACAGTGCTTAATTCTTCTCTGTTCCTGACATGGGATATTTTCGCTCCCATCCTCAGCACCAATCCAAACCGGACTCGTACAAGTCGAATTATTCCAATGATTAGACGCGACGTCAAATGTCAAGATATAAGAAATACGTTTTTAGCAAAATGATCATCGTGTGATCTTGAGTGAACAAATAAAAACATAAACGATGGAACGAACAATAACAGACGAGGTCCGACGATCCCTTAGAGCACCGGTGAGGTTCTGTGCTGAAGACCCGATCGGCTCCGTGACCATCGTCAAGCTTTTTTCAACAGTACAAATTTGGGGATTTTTTAAACACGATTTGGATCGGGCGATTTATCAATTTTTCCATTTGGTCGTACAATTTGTCGTGTTTTGTTATTTCATCATAAACAGACAAAACCAAAATTGAACCTATTCACACCACCGCTACTGAGAGTATGGTCGGCCGTGGCCAAGCGGTTATGGTCGCGGCCTTTGAACGTGAAGATCGCGGGTCCGAATCCTTTCACCGCCGGTCAACTTCCCCACTTGACAGCCCTCTGCTGGCCTCGGTCCCCTTCCTAAAAACTAATGTACATTGTTATTTCATTAATAAAGGAAGTAAATGACAAAAGATGATATAATTAGAAGCACCTTAAAGATACCTGGCAACGCCGCTGTCACTAGGTTGGTAACGAAGACTGATATGTAAGGAACTTTACGTCATCCCAAGTTTCCGAGTCACGGTTGCCAGTCTTCCCAATGCATAGCGGGCCCCAGAAAATACGGAGAAAATGACACAAATCCAATTTCATCGAAATAATTGGACCTCCGATTTCGAATGGATGAGCGAATAAGTTGCTTTATTTTTCTCCGATGGATTAGGCATGTTTTGTGTTGCTCGCCAATTCACAATCTGTAATAATGTTTGCACAAACGAAGCTAAAGAAGAGATCGTGAATGCTAACCACGTAAATAGTTTGATGCAGAAACTGAAATGCACATGAAATTACGGTCTGTACGAGTGTCATTGCCCACAAGTAATGAGGGAATAAAATTCATTGTTTGAACTTGTATATAGTGAGTTAGATTCCTATCAACAGCAGTCACCGAGGCAATCGGTCATCCCACAACCGGAAGTGATATGAGTAAAGCCCAAATCGGGGTGAATTTGCTTACGGTCAGCGAGATTGCAAATCGATTCTTCACGTGCTCATATCTATACCAGGCTTTCCGTAGACATTTCTGCCGTACATGTTGGAAAGCAAAAGCAGATCAATGGACTGTTTAATCCGGAATAACACTTCTTTTCCTCTCATCCGTGTGAACAAATTATCAACATTTCGATTCGTGTAACTACCGGATCAGAACAAATACTTGGGCGACCGTGGCCAAACGGACAAGGTCGTGATGTCTGAACGTGGAAGTCGCGGGTTCGAATCCTCCCATCGCCGGTCAACTTCCCCACTTGGTAGCATTTTGTAGCCGCGGCTCCCTTTCTTGAAAAATGATATACTTCGTTCTTTCACTAATAAAAGAAGTAAAATCATGAAGAAGAGATATATATAATAGGGAGGAATTTGTTTGGAACACAAGTTTTTTTCGTGTCAAAAAACCCTCGAAAATTGTCACGAGAACTGAGTCCACAAATGTTCACACAATTCGGAAAGTGCGAGACAAACGTGACACGTATTTTTGTTCACAATGTGTCAATTTTGTTATGGTCACTTGAAATAGCGGTCGGTTCAATTATCTTGGACAAAAATTTATTTAAGGCAACAACTGCATCATTTCAAGTTAGAGTGAACTAATTTCATTCAAGACATCACAATGGCACGAATCGAATTTTCTCTATTTTACTTGGTACCTCAGAAGCGTAAACGTTGTTCCACATGTTCGCTTTGATGAATCGTAGTAGTATCTTCGATTCAGAAATTCCGAACAAGATGATTTGTTCCCGTAATTGAACTCCAAGTTGGCATCAGTGACGATTCCAGTTTCTGTTCAGCTAAATTTCCTCCAATGCATTAGGCTTGTTTTGTTTAGTTACTTGTCCCGAGTATAAATGATCTCATCATTTGTTTCTACCCGAACTGTGAACAGTAAGTTCTCCAACGCACTACAGCAGATGGTTTTCAACAAAATCAAGTTCATTTTTTCGTTTTTTAGTGTTACGGACAAAATGATAAACCGATCCCCAAGTATGTGTCTATATTAATAGATTCACTGTTCCCCATAGATCCGCCATACATCACATCCGCTAACCATAATCTTCCAATCAGCTGATTTCATGGTCATTAAAATCTGAATAAATAAATTATCCGCAAGTGGAAAATGATTTTCGACTTTGTAGTTAAATAATGATCGATTGCCAGAGGACTTGTCACTTGACCCTTATATACATATATATATATATATATATATATATATTACTAACTCCCCGTCTGTTTCCTTTGGTTGCGAATAGTATTGCTTCTCGTATTTTGTGGCATAAATGAAAACGATCGCAATGTTTATGCTCACCAAGACCAGATTTGGTCTGTTATCATTCACCGATTATACATCACTGAAAATGGTAGGATGATGATGCCCAGAATTTAGGCAAGCCAATTTGAGAATGCAAATAAGGACAGAAATTGATCGTTCAATAAACAGTGACGCGTTTTTTTGTAGCGCTGATTTTGACTAATCGATATCAGCACCTAGGTTCACTTACAACGGTGTACCGTATTACGTATAACGTGCAGAGTGATTTTTCACTCGGTAGAACAAAGTCAGTTATGCGAAATTCATACGAAAAGGAAAGAGAAGTAAACGACAGATTGTGTGTGTGTGTGTGTGTGTGATGTTTTCTTTCACCGCCTAGCACGGTAGACGGCAATTCGCAGGGAACATCAGAAGCCGTATACGTGCGCTAGGTGAAACCGAACTGAATTAACCGGACAAAATATTTTTTTATTATTTTTTTATCTCTTATTTTATACTTCCTTTATTAATGAATTAACCGTGTACATCGTTTTCAGTAAGGAAGCCACGACCAACAGAGGGCTTCCAAATGGGCACGTTGGCAGGCGGTGGGAGGATTCGAGCCTGCCACCTTCTTGCCCGAATGCCACGATCTTATCCGCTTGACCAATGCCGATGAAACAATTTTTTTACGTAGTGCAATTCATTTTCATTATTTCTTATATTTTCGTTTAAATAAAAGAGTAAATGCATGTCAGCCATCCATTCGGTTATTGTTCAGGTGATAGAGACTAGGTTTGGCTGTCAACATGGTTATGCAGATATTGCAAAAAATCTCGAAGTTGCCGTGGTGAGTCCACGTGCAGGTCACGAGACACAGTAAGACTCAGTCGGGACGTGGCACTATTGCTCAGTGTAAACCATGGCGAAAATGGCTCGTGAAGTCTAAACATCCCTTGAAGGCCATGGGAACCGAATGTATTGTACCAATCAGAATATATTCGAGTTTGTTTAGAAATTCATGATTTGTAAATAGAACTTGGAATTGTTACTCTTCCGCTGTGACTCTCTCGTTGTCCTCGTCCGTGTAGCTTGGGTGCGAGACAATCCTGTGTCTATGGATTATTTGTATCCAATTTTCTATTGCCACTGACCAAATTCCACATACCGGTCTCAAGTACAAGTATCACAGTTGGACCAGTTGGGCCGCGAAATGTACGGTTCGAGACTCACAAGGCTTACATCCGAAGAACAATCGATCAGTGTGAGCATGTCCCTGTTACCGCACTACTACTCACCTTGGCATATTCCGCATTTGAACAGAATGATTTCACGTGTATTTCTGTTCACGACGTATTCGTTAGAGTGGATAGTGATATGAATAAGGCAAACTAGTATCCACACTTTTGAAATTTTGACTTAGTTTAATCCCGATCCTGGTTAAAATCGAAGTTTACATTCAACTCATGGACGATTATTATATTGTGAATAAAAACGCATCGTGATTGATGGATCTCAGACGTGATGTGCTTGTACCGTGCGTGAATGAACGTCAATGTTGTGTATGTGTGTGTGTATATGCGTGTGTGTGTACGTGTGTGTCTTTGTCTGCACATGAGCAACTGAATCGGAATTTAAGCAGCGAATTCCATCCAACCTTACTGATCATTGGAAACTGATAATCTAATCTGCTGCTCACGCTATGAGTGGAATTTGGTTTTCTCCCCGACCTCGATTGAAAAATAAAAAATGCAAAAAGCTGTACCGACTGTTGTTAGAGGTCATCCATTCTGTCGATAACATTCGTGTTAATTTTCTGTCATTCTTTCAGATTCCTATTTCTCATTCCGTCGCATCATAGAAACGCGGAGTGAGATTAACGAAAGTCTGGTTTCAGACTGGTATTTGATACCAGTCCTATTGACACAATTGTGAATTGTCAGGTCGGTGATCAGACAAAAACGTGGTGCGAACGATAGTCGCAGAATCGGTAACAATGGATTTGACAACAACATTACTATAGAATATTCCCAGGTAGAATTAATTTACTGGCAAATGCGTGCCACATCGTCGGTCACGAGGGTCAGTTATGTGAGATGAAACATTATAGCAAAAGGAGTAAGAGAAGTTGACAAATACTTTGCAAAAATTGTGATCATTATTATCTAAACAGAGAAATTTATCCATCCGTGGACTACTGAGATTCACCGTCGGTAGTGGATTGGCAACTAGCCAACACAGTAGTCAGGTGATAAACCTCATGAAATTCCAATTGAAGGTCTCTGGTTCGATTCCTCTCACCATCAGTCAAATTCCCCTCAACTGTCCCTAAAACCCTCCTCTAAATGAAACGTTTTCAGATTTCATTAATTAAGAAATCGTAAGATAAAAGAATAAAATCTAAGAGCGAAGAGAAGCCGTCTGAGTTGCAGATCACTCGGAGGCTAGACCAATAGATCTCATTTCGAGTCATTCACTTTTTGACATACAGCTTTCGACTGGTTTAAATTACTTTGTTTTTTCTGGGTTGATTGATTTTTGCGAGCCATTACCGAGTAGTAGTCACCACATTTGGTAATCGGAAGCTCATCACATCGTGAAGTGACAAATATTTTTCAGATTGGCCAACGGCGGCAAACGGATAAGGTCGTGGCGTTCGGACGTTAACGTTGCGGGTTCGAATCCTCCGACCGCCGGTCAACTTCCCAACTTGGCAGCCCTCTGTTAGCTGGCAAAGTGGGAAGGGTAGATAAATAGCAGCAATCGCAACGCGCAGCATGAAGTTATGAAACGAAAGATTACGTTCAGAACCATTTTTTTAGCTTTGTTCTTTTGTATTTTTTGGTGACTGATGAAGAAGGGCAGTTGAAGACGAACTACAGTGTATTGTATGCTCAGAAATAGAATTTGATTCCTAAAGGGACTTGCTACCCATTCACGTTTTTAGAGGTCCATACGAGATTCCAATAACAATGGTCTAATCGTTTAACTGGTCATCAAAATGAGTGATATAATGACACCACTGGGGATAAATTAAAACGAGTGAATCTGTCAACTTGTTTTTGTTTCAACATTCCGACGAAAGCGAGTCTATTCACATACACGGGCCATTTTTAGGCCCAGTAGCTCAATTTAAACAACCAAACTTTGTCCACTAGGCCAGTGGGAGTTCCCACGTGGCCACGAGACGGGACGTGATCATATCGAACATCACTATCTAATGACATTCAATAGGGTTTAGTTGATCTGGACCATTTCTTGATGGATACTCAAGTTATACACGGATCATTATGATCAGCCAATCCAGCATTCACGTTTCGATGACTAAATTCCAAATAGTTTTCCTGAGAATCGCATTGTTCTACGGTCAATTTTGTTGTGTGCACGCAAAAGATTCAACTCCCGAATGAGACTATATACCGGTGATATTAGACCGATCTCGGTGTTAGCAGATAAGCTTATCGAGAAAAAAACCGGGCGAAGCCATTTATGAACCGTTGATAGGCTTCCGCGTTTGGATGAACGTATTAAACGAGAATCTGCGAACAGCTCCAAGAAGGGAGCGAGTTGAACGTATTTCGGTCGCCCTCGATTTAATCTACAGGATGAAACATTCGCAGCTTTGCTACATCTAACTAAAAAGACCATTTTTAGGAACCATATAAACAATTAATACAAAATGTCCACATTGGAGGGGATACTCGTTTGGCTAATAGTAAGCAAACATTATGACGGGATATATACTATTTATTACATTATTTCTGATTTGTGTCGCAATTAGGCAGAATTATTACAAAACTATTGTGAATTTTCATTCAGCTGACGCGTCGAGATCTCGATTGGATGAGTTTGAAAAGTAGTTCATTTTAGCCGGGGTGATTGCAACGATTTTTCTCAGGAAGAAATCGATTTACATCACGTGATTCCCATCGGTCATTCTTTAGACCATTCATACCCTCCTCATTTCCCCGAAAGGTACCGGTTCGTGCATTTTGAGAAATGAGGTGCATTTTACCGCGGTTTGCAAATCACCTTATGGGTTCGTCCAACAGTTCGTATTGGACAATTTCACGTGGGATTGGTGTTCGTTTTTTTTGTTTTTTTTTTGCAACATTTTATAACGTCCGGTAAGAAACTGATCAGAGTAACACGTAGAACCCCGTTGGATGGCATCGTACAACACCGGAATGGCCACAGGACACTAACTTTTTCACAACGGATCCACAATTCGACCTCGCGATCTGGCCATTTTCTCTCCAAGGAAAGTAAAATCTGAGAATTCTCTTAAAGGTATCGCGCTGAAATTTAAGATTCATTTAAAATTGTCTCTGCAATTGCATCTATTCAGAGTCCACGGTTTAGCAGTCGTGACGTATTGCCACCATTCAACTTCGATATTTAATCCCTATATCTCGGACATTGCCGGTTTAGCTTTGTCTATACTAGCCTATTGGAGGCGTTATTGATCTGTGCACAGACTGTGATTGCCCCCACTCTCAGAATCCCACGGAAGTATTTTATTCGCGGATTTAACTCTCCATGTTGACGGTACGCGTATGTTATTTGTCCCTGTACATGTGTATATGACGATGCTCGAATCCGCTGGTGCATGTAACTATCATAAACATCTAGTGACGGACATTCATAAAAAAAGTCCGTTGTATGCGGGTATACGATGGAGCATTCGTTTCCGATGAATTTTTACATGTGATGTGCTAAAGATCGCAGGGGTAGTTTTGCTGCTGCATGTTAACACTGACAGTACATCATGAAGATATTCATTGATTTTTATCTTAATAGGCCAGATCAATTATCGTGGGCTCCCGGGCAAATTGTACTCACGCATCCAGACACTACTTACAATTTATATATATATATATATATATGTATATGAAATTTTTGCACAAATCTTATTGTACATCACGTGCCATCGGAATCATGATGCACGACCAAAACCATGAACGAGAAAGAAGAAAGGAAAGTATGTGCTCAGTTCGCCACACATGTTAGTTCCTCCATGCCCCATCTCAAAGTTATCGGCGAATCACCACACTCCATGCTTCCCCTATGGGGTTTAAACCACTCGGTTGACCAGACCGAAGTAAAGGGTTGGCTCCTATCCGGAGCCTGTGACCAAATGATCTGTCCCAAAAGGCCTCAGGACGAACTGCGGGCCACGAAACCCCTCAAAGGAACGGTGAACGGTGGCTCTTTTCATACACCATTCGGACGCGGCTAGATATCTTAGATGTTCAGTATACTCATAAAGAGTTCGTTGAGCTAATGGCCCTAGGCTTCGCATCCCACTCGTTTCGGGTTTGGAATCAAGTTTTAACCAACTCAATTAGACTGATTGCCAAACAGTTGTCAGCGCATCGAAGAGCACTGCGCACTCGCCTTCGTCCTCGCTCCTTAGTAGAAATATCTCGGCCCCGAGTAAGCAGTGCACAGGACTTCCTCTGCAAAGACAGCGGTCATCTTATAGCACTTAAAAAGGGGTTCCTGACGATTAGCCGACTTGGAGCTTGAGACGCAGCAGTATGGTTGATAAATTCCCATATACAGATATATACCAACGGTAAACAACAAAATTGATGCCTTTGGGATTTTGTTCTTAAGCTATAAAATTGTTTTTGTTATTCCCGACAGTTCATTCATTCCAGTCGGAAGTTGATCGGGGTTAAAGGTCGGGTAATCACGGCTAGTTTACTGACGGTAACCAGATCATATTTTGTTTCTATTTACGTAAAACCTAGCCCGGTGTCCGCTACCTCCTGTGCATTGCACCATGCTATACTCGCCGCTATTTCTTTTTCTCGTAAATAGAATAGACATATATTCTGTCCCCATTCAACGAAGGTAAAACAAAGCAGTCCGCGTTGTTTTTGGATGTGAACTTACTAAACCAGACGTCTCTCTCAAAACGGACTATGCATTAAGAAGTCTTTGAAATCGAGTTCGATTTGATTGTAAGATCGACTTGGCAAAAGTTAACCGAGACGTCGGCTCATTACAAACATTTCGCACTACGATGTTTTTTTCGTATTTAATAAATTCCATCTAACACATCACTTGATGCATCGTTTCTCGGCACGGCTAGACAGACATTTGGTTAAGACTATACGTATTGTAAACTGATCTTCATACCGTTCTGGAAATTCGGACTCACCTAAATTTAAGAAAGCATTTTAATATGATTACCAGTAGTATTGCTATGCATAAAGTCCAACAAAATACACCTTGTTAAACTCCAGTCAAATTCTTTAGACAGAAAGTGCATTCTCCCAGACTGCATGTGCACTCCGCAATTCATCTGAAAATTTGTAACCATATACATCTTTCCTAACTGGCCTACTGATACGCAACAACTTTCCTCACCTGCTAAGTTGCTAAGATGTAATGAATATGCAGCTGTTCGTGTGACCATCGTCATTTTAAATCCCTTTAGTTCGATTTGTTTTGTACAATTTTACACTAGCAATTCTTTTCAGCTCGTACCATGTCTAATAGAATGAGTTTACGAAGTTTGTCTCTGCATTCACCGCAGTCATGTTTGAAGCATTTACCGCACTTAGGCTAACTATGGAGAAGTCATCTATCGGTAGGAGTTGACAGCTGTGTGCTAGCGGCCCGTGGAAATGCAAATCAGTAGCGAGGAAGGTGTAACATCATCAGGTGTGGAAGTTCCCGAAATCCATGGACACCCTCCTCGGCTAGCCTAATGACTAATGGGCTCAACTCATAATAGCATCCCAGTTCGGCAAGCTATATCAGGTAATGATAGCAATTCCTAGCAATATGTAATCAACTTCCGAGTACTCCCATGGTTCCTTAACAGTGGGCTGAGCCTTCATACCATAGGAGTTATCATTTTGTTAAAACATATATTACTCTACTAGTAGCACCGATCTTTCACGTTTGTCCCATCTTCGGCATATCGACCCATCAAATTATGGCTTGCTGTTCGTCACACTTCCCGATTTGCTATCGTAACCGTTCAGGAATAAAAAGTAACGCCTACACGACTAGCGGTAACCCTGCTCGGGGTAGCATTTCATTTTGGTCTCTTAACAACTGTGCTTGATCTGACGACATTATTTCCTTGGGAAAAGTTTTCCCTCCAAATTTTGATAAGGATCTATGTGAGCTATTTTGGCCACAATGTTGACATCTGTCGACGTGGACGTAAAAGCAGATACAATGAAGACTACGATCACCGCAACAGTTCAGGTGAAAACGCCGTGTTGTGCATTGAAATACTCATGAATGTTAAGTTGAACGTACGCAGTTGTATGGAACAGAGAAGTTAAATGAACGAGAGCTTCTGGTATCAACCTTGGACACTCGGCGCATCGCTCTGCCAGTCACATATCCTGAATATTCCTCTCTCCAACAGTCATGTGACGCAGACTGTGTATGGAACAAGCTGCTTATTTGTCGCTGGAAAACGCAACAAACATACGGCAGAATTTACTCATGTTTTTCGGAAATCCGTATAACTGGACTGTCATTCGTCATGTCACGCAACGGCCGAGTTCGACTGTCTGGTCCTCACACTTGGTGTGTGCAACAATGGTTATTCGCAGTTAGTACACAATCAATGGAACCTCGTCAGACAGACGACTAAGTTTTTCAACGAGGAGCGATGACGGTTGACTGTTTAAAACCAATAGGTAAGCAACTTTCTCGTAACTTGTCAACGATCAGTCGTCGCTAGCCGCAACATGCATGGCAAGCGAGACAGTGTAGTGCAATATTTTAGCCTACAATTAGCTCATTTTGTGTTCCACGTTGACTAGTCACGTGGAAACGCACGTACGTGTGACTGAACGATAAGTGCTACCGTTCTTCTTGTTCTTCCATTTGACGCTCTTTTGCCTACACTCTAATAGGCTCATGTGTGTTACGTAGACCAAACAAATGTCGACTTAATCAACGGTTGGTTTTCTGTTGTCTGTCTTGATATTGCCTAGGTAAATTTATTGGAAAACAGACAAGTTAACTTACTCGATGCAGATATTTCAATTGCGGCTATTGTATACGTCGACGTATACGAGAACAATCAGATCTAGGGCCCAGCTTCTATGTCGTACCAAATGAATGAATGTACTCTGCGATTAAAATGGGTGTAATCAAAATCAACGGCGGATACAGAAACGGTTTGGGACCACGTCTTTGATTGAATTAAACGAGGACGCGATGGAACTGCACAACGCAAGTATCGTTCCTGTCAGATAAACAGATCGTGTTGGGAATTCCACGCCGGTCCGTGTACACTGGACACGGAACGACATGACAAGTCGCATTATAAACAACTATTGTAATTGACACTCAATTACTGAGGTGTGTCCAGATGCGAATGTGGTTGAAGAGGACCCGGTGGTAAGTGGCACATCCGGCCAAAACCGTACTTGTAAGCCAAAATGACTAATGAATGAAATTGCCGGGGAGTTACGTGGTCACATTTTGGACTTTCCATGCAAATGCTACGCATATGGATCGCATTTTGGTGCTAGCAGCCACAAACTGTGTTGTAGCCAGGAATTTGTCTTGATGTTTTTCTTACAGACGATCCAGACTTTTGTATAATGAAAAAGAAATTAGAACGATTTTCAATTAAAATAACAAAGAAGCAGATGGGTCACGAAATTCCCGCGAGATCAAGTCACTTTCCCGTGGGATTCAACTATCTTGGGACAAAACACAGATAACTATCGAAAATCGCAACAGGGTAAAAACAAGTGCCTCGAGTGACAAGAGATAATAAAGTCAATTATGCAATTATTATCTTGATTACTATGATGTCGCAAAGGTGCCAAGAACGTGGTCTAGCACAGGCGGAACTACACTGTCGACATCGACAAGGCATGATCGTAATTTTATTCTCACGCTGGGATCTCCTCGAGGCCAGTGAGGATGAGGAGCTTGTTCGCTAAATGTGCTTTCGTGCTTTCTGCTTTCGAGCGTTTGTACAACCGATGGACGATCGAGTGTATAGGGGCAGTCGTTTTACCGTTGCTTCATGGCAAACTTTCAAAGCACAGCATTTTTGAGGGAGCTAAGACAATGATGAGGTAAACCAGCATCAGCTGAACACCATTGATAGTATAATTCTTATGCCCATTCCTAGACAGGATGCACATATCTCACGAGCGGTACTAACCGTGAAACTGGTCGTGTGCTTCCGAGGGAAATTTTCATCATCCATATCCATACGAAACACTTTTTACCGACAGTACAACTTGTAAGCACAGACTTTGTCTACGCTTTCTGAGGGTTAGCCTTGCCTGGGCGACAAAAAAACCCATCACAGCTTGATTCCAACTTGAATTCGTCATTCACGGGCTTCTAACAGTTCAGAAGAGGTTCTATCTGTAATCTTTCGGACCCGTTTGGAGTCCCTTCGTTGGCGGTAGTCGAGCAACCCAAGTCGCAACCTTTCAACTTGGAGCCTGTAATTCTCTGTCTCCCAACACCGATTTTTCAATGGATGTGGTCCTTTTTGTAAAAATTATGCAGGTTAGTAAACAAATAATAAAATAAAGCTTACATATTTCGAAACGATCCGCTTCTCGCCCCATAATTATCACGCATCTCGACAGATCGTGCCCGTGTTTCAGCCGAACTCTTCAGCAACCTAACATAATGTGCTTAAATCATTCCTGGATGAATGTTTTAAATTTCATTTTCGCAAGTTGATGACTGTAACATTTGTTTTACTTTTATCCGCAAAAAGTCCATATAAAAATGAGGTTAGTTGGAAAAAGCGATGAAGATAAATACTTGCGATGTGTCATTCAAATGCCTCTTACAGTTCACATGAAAGCAACAGCGGGCAATGGAAACGCCATTTCTAAGCACTACTACCGCTGACTAAATGGTGTCAAACATGATGAGTTTTAAAGAAGAATAAAGTCATTCGACTAAGCTATCTTTCTGGAAGATCAGTCAGATCTAGAGTTCGAAGAGCCACCAAGACATGGATCTTTATTACCGCTTCTTTTAGGGAAGATAAACCTTTGGAACTTCAACTACACGAATAGACCTCTTCCTGATATTTGTACTTGAAATGGTTAGACGAAATACCACAATTCGCAATCACGCACTGGTACGAATAATCGTTTCGCACTGGAATGAGTACGGACTAAAACTAGGCAGATGCAAAACACTCAGAAGACCACGGAATCCTAAAGACACCTTCACGTTTGATGATTTATTTACAAATCATGCGTTTATCTACACAACCGAAGGAATTCCGCTGATTGATGTAATGTACTCGGTTTAATGTAATTTGGGACATGTTTAAACTCCACGATTGCCGGTCTCCGCACTTCTGATGGCCCAGTTGCATACTCAGTCTGTCGTGACTGTGTACCGGAGTAGATCACGTGACCTGCACATATACTCACCACGTTTTTCTCGACGCGCAGCTGTTCACTTTTCAAAGATTCACGGTTTGCTGCCGTACGTGATTTCGTTTTCGTCTCGTCAGTTTCTGTACGCTTGTAGTGGACGCCATGTTGGACGCAGTACAAATAAACAATAGTCCAATAGGATGATTGGGCACTTCGAAACCTCTATTCTCAAGGCCGCAGCCGGTGTGATCAGCACAGCAGTCCCACGGCATAACGGTTGATGTGGGGCACCAAATTAATTCGGCCACAGCCTTCAAATGAGTGCAAGCCAATTCAGAGATTTGTGCTGATACATTTACACAAATGGGATCTCAGGACTACTAAATTCGTAGCAATTCTATTTTTGCAATCCTATTGGTATAAACAACACAAAGCTGTGCAGTTGTTGTTGTTCTGGGTTTTCTGATCAAGATAACCAGATTCGGTAATCTTTTCCACAAATTCAGTCTGCCATCAAACATTTCCGTGCTCATCCGACTGCCACACCTGTTGACGGTTCGCGACATTCACGCATTCTATACACGTATGTTCAAAACCGTTAACACGTTCTGCGAAATCCCAGTCTGTTGCTAAGGTATCAAATAAACTGCGTCTATGTTCATCTACTACAAGCAACAGCTGCATGCTTTCATTCTCACAATTAAGTGGAACCGGCTTAATCGACAACAGCTTTCTCATAATGCGATCACTTTCTGATCACAAATGGATGTCGTAAGAATCGTAGTAACCATGGCATGGTTCCCTACTCTAGTCGAACGTTTAACGTGGAGGTTGAATGTGTGTGTGTGCGTGCTGCGATCTAATTGATCGCTTCCCTCTCCAACCCTGTGATAAAACGATGTACAGTTCCATGATATGAAATAGAGGAATTAAAAATATCCTTGGAAGCAGCATGGATATCGGTATTGGAATCCGACGAAAGTTGTAGCTCAAGTTGACAACATTCACTGCGTTATGATTGGCCCACAATTTTATCTCTTTATCTTTTACCGTTTACTTAATTATATAAATGAAAGAACAGTGTACCGCGGCGAACAAGGAGCCGACGAATGGGGAAGGTGATCGGCGGCGGAAGGGTTCGAATCCGCGACCTCAACGTTCAAAAGTCACAACCCTATTCGGTTGATCACCGCCAAGGCTGACCGGCGCATAAAAAGCATTTAATCACCATTCCAAATGGAACACTGTTATGATATGTCAAGTAAACGCCCGAGGCACCCAGAATGACCGTTAGTCAGCTTTCGCACAAATCAGGAGATACATTTCAGCGCCAAATGATGTAAGGAGTGTATCGAAAAATCGATGCTCCATGAATTGGTTTTTAATTGTGAATGATATAATGTTAATAGCACAGCCTTGTTGGTAGATGTAATGCGCCAACGTTTCGACTACTGTGGGTAGTATTTCTCAAGGCAAGTTTTACAATCGAATGACCGAGTGACCGATCACATGCCAACTGATGTTAATTTGTCTGTGTTTGTGAGTGTGTGTACTTTGAATTTCAAGCTCCAGAGAAAACCGCTAATGGTCGAAGAAATTGTGCCAGCACTGGAACAAGCTTTGTCGAACCTTACGGAACAAAACGCCAAACAGGCTAGGCTGAGGATATGCAATATTCTTAAGAACCAACAGCCAATTGCATCAAATATCACAGTGGAGGAAAGGAAAGCACTGACGAGCCTAAAACAAGATCGAACAATCCACATCACCAAAGCGGACAAAAGGAATGTTACAGATATTCTCAACAGATTGGATTACGAGTCAAAGGTCACCGATCACCTACGAGATGGACTTTATGAAAAAAATAGAAAGAAGAAAGTGAACGCATCACTCAACAAATCAAAGGCCCATGCAAACAAGTACTTATCTGGCTTGAAGGAAAAACTCGGGGAATCTCTGTGGTTCTCATTAACACCAAAATCAAACAGCCCTGGGAGATTTTACGGCTCACCAAAAGTCCGCAAACCCGACATACCCATTCGTCCAATTGTAGACTACAATTCTTGTGGAACGTACAAACTGGCAAAATATTTCAGTGGATTATTAAAACCCTATCAGAAGGTAGTAGTAGGTCATATCAATGACACTTTCGAATTCGCCAATATGCTGAAAGACTTTGAACTGGAAAACGATGAAGTTGCTGTGAGTTTTGATGTGATCTATCTATGCACGAGTGTACCCATTAAAGACAGTCTGAACTATTTGCATTCATTGTTAATATCAGACACTTCCTTAGAAGAACGAACCACACTAGCTCTCTTCCGAATTTATCAGTGGTTTAGAATTTCGCCTCATGTCAACATACTTCACATTCAAACATGAGTAGTGCAAACAAACGGAAGGTATGGCCATGGGGTCGCCCATATCTCCCATGGTAGCCAACCGTTTCCTACATGCGGTTGAATCAAAATCCTTAATGAATAGTACTCACCCCCACCCTCGCGTTTTCACTGATGGTATGTCAACGACACATTTTCAATCATCAAGTCGGCACAAAGGGATAGCTGTTTTCAAGCTCTCATTAAGCAGTGCCAATCCATTAATTTACTGGTGTCTTCTGACTCCATTGTGAGAGTCATCAGCTTCATAGATTGCAGATTAAATGTCAATAACTTTCGAAAAAACCCAATGTCGACGTTCACAGAGAATCCACACATTCGGATATGTATTTGGACTTTAGTTCAACTCATCCACAGTGAATGAAACAGGCACTTATTTCCCCGCTAGCCAACAGAGTTAAAAAGCCATGGAGTGATGATACCGAACGTAGAGAAGAACTAAGACGTCTAAACGACATCTTGCAAGAAAATCACCATCCGCCAGCCTCATAAGAAAACAACTGGAAGCATGCATGTGAGCATCCGAGACAAAGAAAGAAAGGAAGAAGAAAATGGCCTCGGTCGGAATTCCGTACAGATCGGGTACTTCGGAAGCAATGAGAAAGGTCCTCGGTGACTTTGATATTCACACTTTCTTCCGGATGGACAATACTTTAAAGCGCCACTTATCAAAGGCTAAAGATCAAGTCGGTGTACAAGACCAAGACAACTGCATCTACAAAATCAGTTGCAAGGAATGCCCAACAGAATACATTGGACAAACCAGCAGACAACTAATGACACGGAAAACAGAACACAGAAGGAAAGAAAAATGCAGACCTTCGGATAAGGCTGCCTTATCAAAACTTGAGCGCGATTCAACCATCGCTCTGCATGTCATAGCAGAGGGAGATAACAGATTATGAAAACACAAAGTACTCCAACGTGGATTCAGAACCGGCACTGAACGTAAATTTTCCGAGGCTCTGGCGGTAAGCAACCACTCCACATGCATCAAGCGGAACGACGAAGCACAGATTTCGGAGATATGGACAATCTTAACATTCTTGAGAAACAAACATTCCAAAAGGTCACCACGCTAGTTGACCCCACCATCACGGGGATGCATGAGGTGAAGGGCAACTAATCGCTCACCCGACCCACAGTTCAAAGTACACACGTACACAAACACATACTGACAACTAAACATTAGTTGGTATGTGAACGTTCACTCGGTCATTCGATTGTAAAACTTGCCTTGAGAGAGACTGCCCATGGTAGTCGAAACGTTGGCGCATTACACCTACCAACAACGCTGTTATTCAGATTATATCATTCACAGGAGATACATTCTCAACGCGAACAGCAAACTTTAAAATTACTGCTTAAATATATGGAATTTTTTATATGATTTCACCCCATGTCTTTTTTGAAGTTCCAATAATGCTGTTTTGAGATTCTTTAAGCGTATAGTCGGACACGGAATGGTAGAAAAATTGTATCCGCGTGTACAAATATGGACAAATTTGAAACGGAAATGACTGACGGAGAAAATGCATTTCATTAGGTGTTCGTGTATAGGGTGGCCGGATAGGATGCGTACCAGGAAGTGATGAATTCCGCGAATAAATGCATGAAAAAGCCAATTCAAGAAATTAGGAACTTATAGATCCTGGAAATCAGTTGGATATGTTTTGCTAAGAGATCGGGAAAGTGATGGGAGATACTCAGAGCCACTGAGGCAGTACATTGGGAGAAAAATAATAAGACTGATGAAATGTCTCGATATGCAGCGAAATCTCATAAGCGATGAGCACACTGGATTGTTCTCACAAATGGAGCACTCGAAAGAGTCCGGATAACTTACTATGACATGGAATAACACCTAGGAAATACGAAACAAAGTGCTATAAAAATAAAATACATACAAAATGGTGATTGACCTCGTATGGATTGGGAAATTTGTCCTCATGGCTGCAGAATATATTGAAATTAGTAGAGCGGCAGGTAGTCAGCCCCATTCATGCGGTGAATGTTTTAATCTGAACCCATGTCTACTAAGTCCAATACTTAACCAGAAGAACCCGGAGCAGTTCAAACGACTCAACAGAAATGACACCCTGAAAGTTTTTTGATGACTGGACAAAGAGTTATAGACGATCGTTGGCGATCATTTGGTATTACTCATTGCCACTTCTAATACATGTGGCATTCATCCTAACAGTCTTTCATTACCCTTAGTTCGAGTCTGTTGGGACTTCATACGTATTGATTATCGTTCCAACTGTTCGCAATTGGATCGCTGGATTGGTGCCACTGAATCAATGCTGTCGCTACGTAATCCCTCAACATCGTAGTTCAGAATAGAATGAAATCATCTTATTAGATCAGGCCCCATGAAGTACTTACTTTATTCAGTTTTGTATGAACACAACGAGCAGTGAACCGGTAAATTCTGTAACACTGCACGCTACATGCTGGCTTTGATGAAACTCGGCCAATCTATACTTTCCCTTACCTGTAGTTTATTTACTTTGCATAATGATATGAAAATGTACTTTATTACTTAGGCAAACGATAACAGTCACCTGTAAACTGCTATTAGAAGCCGAGAATGGAAGCTAATGGATTGGAACTTTCATTCTCGAACACTTTGACCACGTGAGATCGTAGCCCATCTCCACATTCGTTGATCATTAATCTTCATTTAGGTAGCTATTTTGGGCAATGGAACGATCTAGATTTTGATCTGCGCAACACGTTGGGCAACAGTAACACACCAAAAAAACTCGTTCAGCCGTCCATGATTATGAATTTCCCACCGCAAGTTATAGTGACTAAATCGGGTGTTCCGGTTTGATCAGCCAACACTGCCGGTTATGTAGATCATATCCGGAGCCACGTAAACTACCTAATCTGTGCTATCACGTTCCCCTCAGTAAAACAAGGGGTAGGCATGATTAACTGGGGACTGTATGCATTCACCAGTGGAATTCATATTCGGATTCATTGTAAGCCTTACCATCTTTATCACAAGCATACATTACAAACACAACCAAATATGACAGCAATGAGCCGTAATTATTTGACCGCTAGATCGACTGAATCATTGATATCTATTTCAGCCAGAAGTGGTGGTGTAAGTGAGCGCGTGCAACTACCTATCGATACGTAAAGTAATACGATCACCTTGATATAAATTTCCGACCGAGCGCGCATCAGCTTCAGTGACCATTTGCAATTATTGCGACCAGATATATGAGTCTCGACCTTACTGCCATTCGCCGGTATGACATTTGAACTAAAGACAGACTTTGGTATAAACGAGCTGTCACGTACTACAGGTATGATTACTACTCTGGACTAAGGACTGTTTTTTTTTACTTAGCTTGGTCAGCAAAACTGATATTTACGTTAGTATTTCAAACGTTACACAGGTGAATTTTTGATGACTCATTCGTGAATCTATGAGATCGAGAAATGGAGACGCGAACGTTCATCGTGTTCGTGATTTATGATTTCGAACGTGTATGCGCAGTTTGGCCAGCGGTGGCCAAACGGATAAGGTCGTGGCGTTTGGACGTAAAGATCGCGCGTTCAAATCCTCCCACCGACGGTCAACTTAACCAATTGGCAGCCCTCTGTTTACCGCGGCCGCATTCTTTAAAATTGATGTACATTATTGTTTCGTTAATAAAGGAAGTAAAAGATAAAAGATAAAAGATGGTAGTATGCGAACAGTGTCACCAGGTGGCTCGCAGTGGTTCGAGTACGAAATAAGCGACGTCCTTGGACAGACAATATGCTCGTGAAACCTGATTGGTTCATTGCACAGTGACACGTACACCGTGACACTGACTCGTAGACCGTCCATCTATCAAGGAATTTGGCTAAGGTTTAAAACAATGACTTTGTTTGTCTCCTAATTTTCAACTAATTGATTTATGGAACTACGTTACCCCAAAATCATTATCAATTTTCGCTACCCAATTCGCATTTGCACTCACTCCACATCTTGGGCTGAACATTTAGTATGGTCAACGAATCTACCAATCACGGAAATCGGAAAGTTTGGTGCACCTGCGTTCATGTTGCCTGACGAGATACACTCTAGCTTCATCGATTGAAACGGCTGATTCGGAGTAAAGAGGAGCGATCTAGTCCAACAACAACCACTGATCGGAAGGTATTTCTCCCACTACGATTCGGAATCACTGGATCCCCTCCCTTTCTCTCTCTCTCTCTCTCAATATGACAAAGAATCATCAAAGAATCACAGTTATGGTTCTTCTGCGGACTCTTCGACGAACAGCTTCCATGCACACACCTGACTCTGCAACTTCGATTCTGGTGGGACATACCAATTCGTGTGTAGAAGTGTAACGATGTTTGGACAAGAAAGTACCGGGTACGCATACCTGATTGGTGACAATAACCGCGAAACCGGTCGTGTGCTGCCGGACAAATTTTGTCTACTCATCCAGGCACTACTTACTACTTATATATACCAGTTTCAGTCTAATGTTCAATTATTAATGTCTTCTTATCATTTTTGATTTCGTAGTCCCCGGTCGGAGTGATGGTAGTATACTCAGTTTAATCGTTGCTAATTGGCTTTTGTGCTGACCAATGCAATTTTGCCAACCTGGTGCGACAATTTGCAAACAACTGAAGAATGACAACATATAAATCAAAAAAATATATAAAATTATATTTCAAAATCATACAATAGCGCGAAAACATATGACAGTATTATATCCAACAAACTGTGCGTAAATAAGTTACAAAACAAACAGTCAGCTGATCAGTCCTGGAACTTGTAGCCTTGAGGTGTCACTTGAAAAGGTTATCTGGTTCAAATTTTCCTTATCTGTCGACAATTACATGATCTGGACATAGAAACAAAGTCTGTTTAACGGTTTACTACTTATCCCGGAAGACGCAGACAGGACAGATCCCGGGTTCCAATAGAGGCGGATAACTGGGTCACAATATTACCGTCGACAACCAAGCATTATTTTACCCGAAAAAATTCGAATAAATAGACATGACCTTCATACAAATGTGCTGCAGGTCATTAGACTTCAACTAAGGGAAGTCATCTATCAAGAAACGTGAATTGTTAGATTCGATTTAAATAAACCGAAGAGAACAATAGTGCAGTTGATCACGAAGTTCAATTATTGACTTTTCTGCGTTCGGTGATGTAACACGCCACATGGTCTCATGTCGACGTGACCGAGGTCACTGTGGCGTCCCCACATGGATCAACGTAAGGTCACAATGATAGCAGCAACATAGTTCGGGTACAGCATTTAGTGGAGGTAAGTCATTAGATTACAAAAGATATTGTATTACTTAAGTCTGACAGTAGGATGCAATGAAAGTCATGTTAGTAACCAGAGCCAGTGGATGTTTTGAAATTTTCCTAAGCCTATGAAAATGTAGACAAAAGAATACAACAGGTAAACTTCCGGTTAATCGAAAACGAAGTTAATGTGAATGCAACAAGAATGAGGACAGGAAACTAGGCAAAACGAGAGGGGAAGCCATCGTTCGGTTCACGTCAAAGGGTACAAAATTCATTGCTTTACGGATATTCCGATGTTCCCATTCACGCTGGACCTTAACGAATAACATCATATTTCCATTATTCGAAACAGTTCCCGCGCAGCAGTAAAATAGAATTCTATAAGCATATATACATGTTCATATGGCGCCCGACAGGTACTTAGATAGATAGATAGATAGACAGATAGATAGATAGATAGATAGACAGATAGATAGATAGATAGATAGATAGATAGATAGATAGATAGATAGATAGATAGATAGATAGATAGATA
>LUCM01004654.1:59279-189367 GCA_008360955.1 Fasciolopsis buskii | reverse complement strand
TTCGATAGACTGATATACGTAGATAGATAAACAGATAGATAGATAGATAGATAGATAGATAGATAGATAGATAGATAGATAGATAGATGGATAGATAGATAGATAGATAGATAGATAAACAGATAGATAGATAGATAGATAGATAGATAGATAGATAGATAGATAGATAGATAGATAGATAGATAGATAGGTTAGATAAAGAGATAGATAGATAGATGGATAGATAGATAGGCGGATACATAGGTGGATGGATGGATATGCAGATAGATAAACACGTCGATAATTGGTTGTGCATAGGTAGAGAAATAGGTAGTAATATGTCCACATTTAAGTGACATATCATCATTCTCTGTGATTTTGTGTCAAGCTTGTCACAGGTAGATTTGAATGTTTGTCCAGAAATTCGCGAGCACTCGCTTGACTGCTAACCTATGTGTATGGCTATTAGTACAGAATTGAAACCTCATGAGATGGTAATTATATCCTTTCTTATAATGATCATGTTCGGACACCGAATACAGAATTAGACGTAGCGAAATGAAATCAAGACCAAATAAGTTTTCCTGTAGTCTTATTTCTTAGTCACTACGTAGTTGACTGGGTGGAGCCCTACGTTATTCGGTTTGGAAAAGCAGTATCATACGGCGGGGTCTGTGATCGGTAATCGAATCAGCGCATTCTTCCTAACTTTACTGGATGACCAGGTAACTGCCCACATAAAGAATTTCACGGTACCTGGACTCATTTGTTTCGACTTATGCTTGCCATATTGACATACCAGTGTAAAACCGTCGGTCACGTGGTGCTGTTATATTCACTTTACCACCTAGTAAGAGAATTCATACTCACTGCATAATATTATTTGAAAACTAGGACACAAGATCTACTAGTTTGTGTCCGAAAAAGTTTTCGAAATGGGATTTGAACAAATAAAATCATAATTGCCAAACTATACGAGAAATCAGAGTCGTGCCAATATGGCATGATCAGTTAGTCTGAAAACAACCCGGACACCATTTGAGAAGGTATCATTCCTTGGGTTGGAATTGTGTCATTTGTTACATTATTTTACAATTATGTCAAATTATTTGAAACTGCTATCCTTTTGACACATTTAGAACTTGTTCAATCCAATCAGAAACGTGATCGATGGCACATGGGCACGATAACACGTATATCTGTAAGGTGCACTACTTTTCCATGCCACGATCTATAATCTGCCAGCTGTCGTAATTATAATAGGTTTTATGAAATCAAGGCATGCTCTCACCAAATTTCGAATATTCGGGATACAAAAGGGGAAACAGTACTGTCTGAAACAGTGACTGATTTGGTAGGATTTTCCAAACGTCAGCAAGAAATGATTCAAGAATTTCAATTAAATAATTCCTGTGCTCAGTAGATTCACACTGCTGCGGACTGCTTCTCAGGAGATCTGGTAAACTAATGTTTCTTCGCACATATGTGAATACTACACAGACAACAACCAAAATACTCGACCGTTCGCGGTTTGCTGCATACCAGTCGATCAAAAAATATCACTGATTACTTATTTCAACTCTTTCATATACGCTCCAAAATAAGTTCACATCCGGGAACTTAGACGGCCAAGAAAGTGATAATTATACGCCTATATTCCAATGACGATGACAACTAGACTGGAGGCATACTGTTCTCTTGCGAGGTTAGACTCGGCAATTCTTGTCAGTTATTTATCTAGGCTTCTGAATTTTTTCATCTGTCATGCACTATTTGGTTATAATCTTTCACAACGATGCCGTAACCCGATGAGCTATACAAGGTGGTTTAACGGAGACCGAATAATCAATCGCGCCTGGGACGTCAATCGGTAAAGAGATGCCGAAGCGACCACCTCGTTTTCCTAGTTGGGAGTAGATCTGAGCTGTCAGCTGTTTGGAGTTTTTAAAATAATTGTATGTTGTATCTCCAAAGCGTACCTAGAACCGCTCACTTGTATAATCACACCCCGTAGCCCAGATACAAACCCATAACACTGTTCTTCTGTTCTCCTGTCAGGTGATCGAGTTTCGAGGGCCTGGGCTGTTAGATTGCATCCCAGTCAACAATTGTTCGTGTACAGTTGAGATGAACGGTTCTTGGAGTGTCAGTAACGGTCGATTCAAGTGTCGTTGTTTGTTTTTCGTATTTTTGCAAACGCCCATTGACTGAAGCTCACTGGAGAGAAAAGACGAAGTTCTATCGGGACTTAACCCACTTATTCCAACTTGTGCGTTTAACGCGGGTTGTGGTCGTTGTCGGTGACCTTAAAGTTCAATTTGACTGCTTAGCAGAGACGAGACGATACACCGGAGGCCGATTTTCTGTTCCCAATGATCACACGGACAATGGTAATCGATTCGCTCAAGTTCGTTCAGACTGAAAACTATTTCTAGGGTACGCCAGCATTTGCCATCAAAAGCGACACCGGCTAATCTAGCATGATTCTTCCCTTTCACAGTTTTGGATTCATGCTGGTCCTTTTGCTGTCAACTAACGGTGGTTTGGATCACTTAGTGAGTGCCAATCAATCTGGTCCACACTCGCGGACTCAGATTATGCTTTAGTGTGTAGCCGCTTTTGTGGCGACATCAGCATAAAGACTTCGCGTCCTGCACATTTGACCGTAGATGGTTAACGACGGCTTCACTTAGGATCGTAGCTCTCAGTACGGTCATCGTCTCGGCAGAATGCTCAAAATACGAGCGAAAACTGATAGTTGATCCAAGATTAACCATGCACTCAGCTGGAACTGTTAGACAGGACTGCTTGCCACGCACATATTGGAAAGAACGAATATTCTCGATTTCGATTACTCTGTTCTGTGCCAGCAGAGCTGTCCCTCGAATGCAACGTACAGTGAGACTGAGACGCGTAGATCCCTAAAACGTCAGGTGACCGTGAACCCGAGAAATGACAGGGAGCAGTTGTGGATAGGGGACTGTAGGTTGTAGTTATCAGAAATGATTGCAATCGTTATCTGTTGATTGGGAATACCGGTCTGAGAAATCACAGCGTAAGCGGGGTGACTAAGGGATCTGACGGCACATTGATTCACTCTCGGGACTGTCGGGTAATGGGTTGAGCACAATTTTAGGGAGCAGCTTGCCTGGCCCACAGCCACAGTAGGCCTCTCACTTCTATCTGCAACGAAAACAAAATTAGCAGATATCAATCATCCAAGAGAAGAAGAGTTGGTCAGAGAAACAGGATTTCGTAGAATAACTAAGGCAGATGGACCAGATGGACTGTCGTTATCCATCTTCAAGTGTAGTGGCGAGGTGTTAGCATCAAAATTAACAAAAGTCCTGGGATCAACCAGGGCAAGAGAACAGATTACCTGCTTAGGAGCCCTCGATTGGCCCGGCCTCCTTTCATAGAAATGATATGCCCTACTGTTTTATTAATAAAGGAAATAGAGATAAAGGATAAAAAGTGTAAATCAGTGATTGTATTGACTTACCAGAAAGGTGACATATTCATGTGAAAATCTCATAAGAATTTGTTTGGTAAGCAAGCGTTGCATCGATTCTGCTGCCGGCCGTCATCAATCATTCGCGAAAGATGTACGGGTGAGAACCAAGCAGGTTTCTAATCCGTTTGAGATTGTGTTGATCAAAAATGTGCCTTTTGGGAAATCTTAAAAAAATTGACGTCTTTAGTAGACCCGCTATCTTTGTCTTTCATGATCTCAATGCGGCTTTCGTCCCAGTCGACCGTGTTACTCTCTGGCATTACCTCTTTTTGAACGATGCGCCCGGTACATTCGTTCCACTTACCCAATTTTTGTATGCCGCCAAGTGAAGTCGAGTTCGTACCTACAATGACGATTCACCCGAACTTATCATGAGACATAGTGTTCGTCACGGTTTTCTCCGTTCACCTTCTCAATTGTAATATCAACTTGATGATGAATACTCTCATTGATATTGGTTTAAGCACCAATTTGTCTGATCGGGATTATGCGGACCACGTCATATATCCGAAAAATTGTCTTCAAGCCTTCAAAGGGCCCAAGTGACACCAATCTAACGCATCTGTGGCGCCGCCGTGACACCCATTTATTGACCAGCGGTAACTTTTCGACGACAGTTGTGAGGTCGTGCCATGCGGCTCCGAAACATGATCGTTGGTAGCAAAAGATGTGAGCAGACTTTCGGTATTTGGATATCGCTGACGTCATGGCATTGGCAAAAATATGGTAGGACAATTTTATGAGTAACTCAGAGGTTAGACGTAAGGTAGTAGGGTTCTAGGCTTCATTCTTTAGAGCAAGCAATGGATCTGAATAGACTAGCATGGTTGGAATATGTTTTGTGCAAGCTCACGAGACGACTGCCTCGTTGCACTCTGTTCTGCGAGGTAGGAAATGAATGAAAGATGGGTCGAGAATGATATCCGATGACATGGTTAAAGAGTACGAGAATTTTAACCACTGAGCTGGTACACTTAGACTTCTAGGCTAGGTTACACGAGATACTTCGAAGCGATTGTTGCAGACAATAGGTGATTTGGCTTAGTGCTGCAGTCAGTGCCACTCTTGCATACGAGGTCTTTATTTTTTTTGTATTTTTGTTCAATGTATTGTTTTGTAACCAGGCACTACTGGTCGCTGTCGTTCCCTTTCTTGAGTTAGTCGCCTTGTGATTTCGCAATCGAAGCTAGAATACGTTAATATCTGACCATTGGTTTTAAGAATGAAATCGAGTTGAACCCGGAAGCGTGCATAATCTCCGTCTTCTTCATAACTTCGATTCGATTTTCTCCAATTTTCTTCTCGGTCTCCACCATTTTATATGCTACATTGCACGACTGTTTCGTAATTTACTAGTCGGCCAAATGTTTTTCTGTCTTTAACAAATAAGTCTTCGTTGTTATGGCTTCGGGAACTCCAGTTATCCAAAATTGCATGGATAAACTGGTTGAAAAAATCGGAAGTTGACGAGCTCGCATATGCCATGCGAGCCTCATCATCAACGGGAAATCAGGCATGAACACAATATTTGACAAAAAGACAAAATAAATCAACCCAAATGAGAAGACGTCCTTGTATGAGACGTGGAAAGCTACTAGATCACAAATGCCGTGCATGGATATCAGCATTGGCAACAATGAACGGACAGTTTGCATGTTCTCCATTTCTATCGATCACATCGAAACAACATTGGCAGGGTACTTTTAAACAAAAGAAAGCTGCCAAAACTTGTCCGGTGTGTTCACTATCTTATCGGATCACTTGACCACTCGGTCAAGGCTAGTCTACCTGATTCACTTACTAAATCAAATCCACTTCAGATAATCAATCTTCTTAAATTATTATAACTGCTTGAGCAGAATTTTTAAGTAGTATGAGAAACAAGCGTTTTGTTAAGAGAATCCGTTTGTTTTTGTCAACACCAGATAATCAACTGAGGAGAACGGAAATAAAGAAAATTCACAATTTTTTCCTTTCATGCGAAGACTGTTTGTTCCTTAGGCAGCTCTCAAACCGTTTCCATCTTCGCTCCCGATATCGAACCTCGGATGTGCAGACAAAAACAAATGAATCATTAATCTAACAGTAGCGAAAATAAATTGGAGAATTCGACCGAACGTAGGCATCGCAAAGTACTATCATAATCCGGGATCCAAATCAACCATTTTGTAGGCTGATTGTAGAAACAATGTCCGTCCTATTAGATGAGTGGGATAAACCTGACGGCAACAGTATGCATAGGCATTTGCCTATTACATTTACTTCACACAATACACATCATTGACTGACATGTATACTTGTATTTAATCACATAGCTAGGCCGTATCTTGTCCAGTCAATTGAAGTTTGATCTAACACACACTACCTATTGGGCATTCCTGTTTAATTCTAATCTTCCAAGTCAAGGTAACTCGAAAAATCCTATCGAACTGGTCAAACTTATGCTAGTCTATGCTAACTGGAACCAAAAGAAAAACCTCATCATCAGGTCGAAAGATAGATATTTGAAAGTAAATTTATTGATTTTAGTACATGTGCTAACAAGATTTACTCAACTGGTCCAGTATTGCCCGAATTGCACGAGAAAACTCTCGTGCTTGCATTGCCAGTCGATGGATAATCTAATCGTGTGTCCGTTCTTTGTTTCACTTTCAAGTGTGTTTGCTTGTTGTCACTTGTTCTCGACAGAAAGGTACTCGATGAATCGGCATATCTGGATGTTTGTTGCTGGAACTTTCTGAAACATGTTTTAGTTCCGAAAATGGAACGCTGCAAGTGCGTACAAAAACAGGTCACGAGCAGGAATGAACGTGTTCTGAAGTTTTTCCAAAATTTCCCTAAGTGACACTATATGTATATATATATATACTCATAAATGTATATGTTTACATGAGCGTCACATTTCGAACACAGTAGAAGAGGGCAACTGATCGTTGGTTCACGATGTACTGGGGGTCATCATTGTTAGCATGCCTGATAGGTATCGGTCGGTATTTTATCAAATAAACCGAACAGGTAGCTCGTACCATTGACGGGTAACTGTTTTGTTTTTTACAACGGCAGTTACTCTCACGTAAATTTGCCGAGAGTCGCTTGCAACCGGGAATTTAGGCTATCTCCGATTCAGACTTTAGGACATATTTTCAACTATGTAGGTGACATTTCGGTGTGGTGTATCCTCGTAGCTTAGCCGATCGACCAAAGGCAAGCCAAATGTATGGGCTAATTCGCTGTGTGGGTTCGAAAGATTCCGATCTCGTGGTCGTTTCGTAGTTGCATCATTTGGACACTTGGAATGACACCCAAATTGTTTGATCTGTGACCGTTCTTTCTTTTATTGGAATTCTCAACAATGACGTAGAAAAACCGTCAATAAATTAAATCAATCTGCTTAGTTATAAGACTTCAATTATTGGTATCGATCGCACTGCGGAGGGAAACAGGATCCATGATTGTGCACAGTCTTTAAAATTAAAATAAGCTTTGTCATACAATGGCGATAACTGAACGAAATGTTGAGAGCCCATGCGGTTAGTCCAGAGTTCGTGCTTAACGTGTTTGTGAAACGTGGAATCTGCAATGGTTCAACAAACGGCGTTCAGGCCCCTGTTGAATTGAGGGATTTAATTAGGATTGTAACAGCCATGCCACATATCTGCTAGTTCATTTCCTTATTCGTTTCTCGTTCCGGATGGGAGAATCTAAATGCATTTCCCAGTCACCTTGAATTATCACAACCGGTCAGAAGAAACTGGAAACCCGATCCGTTACAAACGCGATATGGATGATGTGGGATGATGATACACCTGGTACAAGAGTCATTTCAACGACGTTTGAAATTTGTTTGGTTCTCTTTGATCACAGAATTTGTTACATCCGGGATGAACTTGGATCCCAAAACATCCAATTCTGTCACAGCTTTCGTAATTACTAAAGATTATTGATCTGATATTTTTACTACTAAGCCCAAATGATAGCTATCACGAACATTCTAATACACTGAGGCTTATTCACTACTGATCGAAGCCGGACGTCGATTTGCTCCGGCAGTAAGCGAATCAACTGATTAGTGTCATAAGTTTCCGAATACAGCACCCAGCATGTATAAAATCTCCACAACGAGCTCCTAGGCATTTTCTCATCTAGCCAGAAATTCCAGTTTTCATCAACGGTTTGTTCATTTTTCCTAATCTATCCAAGGTTACCATTGTTTACTAATACTGTACGAAAGTCTGAATGCCATTTTGACTAGTTTGCTTTTGAGTAGAATTCGATTCAACCACTCGTTCTGTATCACAATCAAGACTAATGAAAACTCTGGGGTTTGATCCTCTTACAAATTTTTACTCTTTCAGATATGCAAACTACAAAAGTTCGACGTTTTTGATTTGTCTACGCATATTGGGTTAGAAGACAGTACGCTTTCATATTGACTGTCACGCGTTTCAGCCGGTAGGGCATTGTAATATTTGTAGTTGAAATTAGTGTACAGAATTCGATCAGGCGCAATAACAAATGGGTGTGAATTCGCACTAGACACCAGATTGGCTCCGACCCAAGCTAGGCAAAAGTTTATCTAGGAAGTAAGAAATATCCTTATTCGATGAATACATCCCTTCCAAAGACCCTCGTGTAGCGTTTTATCTTCAAGATTGCCTGTCGCCACGATTCTCATTGGGTGCTTATTTAACCATGACAACAAGACCCTATACCAGACTGTATCAAGTAACTTGCAAGTTCACATATAACAAACCCTTCCTCGTAAGATTCCTCATCGATCTGGCCTGCTTGTCGAGCTGGGTTCGGAGCTGGTACTGCAAACGGTTGCAATGAAATAGACTCAGTCGAACGACAGACTTCCATTCTCCCTCTGGCTGTCATTCCAGTCGGCGTTCGGCACACTCGAGAATTTAAAGTAGATATGACAGAGATAAATTTGGCTAACCGTCACATCGTCTACCAGTTATTTTGACCATTGACTGGCTCGGTTGTCTCGTTACGATTTCACGAGCTGAGCGAAGCCATTCGAATCGAGACATCTCAATGAGTCTTGTAGTAGGCGTTTAAATGGAAATGTTCTTGGAGTCCTTGACCGTATGTCGGTCCGGCTGGAATGAATCGCTTTCGTCCGTAAAACTCGGTTGGAAGGAGGAGCGGAAATAAAACAGATTTTACAAGATATTTATTTTTACTCTTCTCGACTGGCCACGTGGAACAAGTCAGTCTTTATAAGGCATATTATATACAAAAAAACAGTTGAATATTTACTTGTGACCTTTATTCAAATTATTCGGACTAGGGAAAAGAGAAAATATTTTTTGGGCATTTGTTCTAGGTTGACCTGTCTAACTGTTCCCGCATAAAAGGGGAAAAATCATCTGAGGAACAGTTGCACAAGTCTTTGAATCACATGTCTTCTTGTCCTACATGTGACGCCTCCCCAAATGTAATTGAGTAGGTACAAAAGATGTGATGTTTTGAGAGCAATGTGATTGTTAAAGTGAAAATGAGACAGCAATTCCGAAGCGTTTACAAAATACACGATAAGATTGAAACAAACATGTGACGAGTGTGTTTAAGAAGGATAGGCCTCTATCAAAAGCACGTAGAAATGAATGTTCTCTTGTTCCACTGTCAGCAAATAAATTTACTATAACTTACGATACCATTTTTGGTGATAGTTAGTAACTAAAAATGCTTTCTGGGTGAAATTTTTGTTGTCTATCGTTCAGTCTCCAGTGCAGATAATCCGAGTCCCAGATAGGAGGTGTTGCCCAAATCCGTGTATGCAGGTGGTCGGAGGAAATTAGTGACAGTCTATACTTGATTTTGCATCCAACATATCCGCAAGTGTCACAGTTCGGGTATCGAACACGGGTAGATTGTTACTGGTCCGATTTTCCATGGTACAGAAAAAAATCGGATGTCGAAAATTGAGAATATTACAAAAAAGTCGTATTTGAAAAAAGCGAGCTATCATCAGTGTGCCGTATGGATCAAAGTTAACCGGAAATTTCATCCACCAAATGATTTTCTATCATTTCCATGGTAACATCTGTTTCTGTGGTATCCGGAGATATCTAATCGTTGCACGACCACATGGTTTGTATGTTTTTATCCCATATTCAGGTCGACTATTTTCGATTCACGAATGAATAAGTTCTCCCAGGGTTTGGAATACGATCCGAGAATAAATTATTAAAAATTAAAATCCCCGTTTTTTTATTGTCCATGTGAACAAATTAAGAATCGGTATATAAATGGGATAATCCAAGTGAACGATTGTTTTTTTTCTGCTGGGGAAAGCTATTCACTTTTGGTTCACTAAATGAAATGACAGTACACTTTGATGCGGTCCACGCAAACGTTAAACCAATTCGTTTCTGGGTCACTTTCGTACGTGATCGATCCTCGGACAAGTATGTAATAAGTAAAACGATAAACTGGCAACATTGGATTTTGTAGAATTCCGTTTCGTTGAACTTTAGGCATAGTCTCTCGGGCAAAGTGTTTACTTGTCAATTGGTTCCCGTTTTTTTTTTGTATACGGGTCCAAGCACCAATCGGATTGGTAGTCAGCATGAGATTCGATCAGATTTGAGCACATATCATGTTCAGAAGTGTTGTTCACCCAAATTCGCGTCGTTTCAACATTTGTCGCGATCTTGAGAATATGAAACCGTCTGTATTATGACAATGTTTCTATCTCTCCCTTTCTCTATAATATACACACAGCAAATACATGTATCTGTTCTATATAACGCCTTACTGTTATCACATCCTCGCAATTTTCGAGAGTGAATTCAAGTTTCATCCTTTATTGAAAGGTTTTATTCAAATCATTAACTTCGGACGTAAAGTCATCAATCGAATGACAAATTATAACCAACTTTTTTCTAACCTCCGTAAACATTGATGGTGTACAAATCTAGTCTGTTTCCCGGGGCGGATAAAACTGGAAAGTATAATTTTACTGTGATTTCGTAGTCAGTATCTACTCTTTGGTGATCTCGAACTGCGTAAACGAAACGGGCACAGTAAACATGAACTGGACAAGTCACTAATGTGCCTCGATAACCTCGTATGAATCTCGTCATTATTCGCAATCTCAGTGGGCAGATACTTGTCCATTCCAATCTCGGTCATGTTTGTCAAAAATATTCGGAGACTATTGACTGATGGTCGGCGATTGTCAAAATATAGTCAGGTTTCTAAACAACCACTCAGTTGAAATCAGCAACTAGGACAAACACGGTTAATGGCAGCTTTTGCAAAACTTGAAACAATTTCGGGCCCACAATCCTTTGTATTATGTCAGTCGTTTGGCCGCTCTTATTGGCCAATCGGAGTGATGTCGCACAGACAGCTGAGCAGACTGACTGACGTATAATCTGCGAGTTAGGTTCATTCTCGTCTGTTGCCAGCCTAGTGTATTTAGTGTACAAAATTCGGTCGGTCACGCCAGAGAACGGATATGAATAACCAGCAGTCAATGAACTTGACCCGAAGAGCACAACGGAACAGAAATTAGTTCGAGTTGTAGTTACAGACCATAGGTTTATACATAGGATTGATGAGATTTCGATCAGTGTAATCCATTCTGACCAATCGCCTTCGCTGAATGTCTGCATTTCACGACCTCTAGCTGTAACGATTCTCACTGGCTCATTGACTAGGCAGGACAACTTAAAGCTGTCTCGGACTACATTACGTGAATTCGATGTAAAATCAGTACAGAATTGCACGACTGGTCAGAACCTCATTGAAAAAATGTTTACTCTCAACCAGGGTGTGACTTCGTGGTGCATCTCGAAGCTATCAAACGATGGCCAGAGCATGAAAACAATAAATGTGGACCAGCAAAAGGCGGAAATACAGGTGCAGGATTCATTCAACACGATCCAAATAAAAAGAAGAACACGCATGGATTCATTTGACCTGTTTTGAACGAAAACAGTGGTTACGAAACAGTCGAGATGCGTCTGAAATGAAATTCAAGTTCCATTTTTTACAAACACTAACATTGTGCCAACATGTTGCGACTCCGGTAGCCAACTCACAACTCCATCCATTCCAAATAGAACAAGACAACAAGAAATAATAAAAGAATAACTTAGACAACTAAGCAGAAGAGTGAAGATTTCAAATGCTACAGTGCCACTGACTGTTACCCTGAGCCAATTTAACCTATTGTCTTCAACCGTCCCTCTGTCGGATAGAGCAGACTTCAACGCGGCAGTCTAACTGTACCTGCAGAAATGAGTCCACAGGTTGGCGTTTTCATACTTTTTGCAATTTAATCGCCCGGTCACCTCGGCCTATCTTCTAACCGTTAGTCACCATGACAAATAGAATACCTCAATTTATCTGATTCGAAAGATTCAAAAGACTGAAGCCGAATACCCGGTAACTTGTGCCTAACGTCTGAGTTACTCAGACTGTTCTCCGTCACATTCTATCAGTACTGCGAAGACAGAGGCGCTCGGACAAAAACACTATTCCCACACCTCCACGCATCGACTCTGTTCCGGATTTGCACATCCGAATCAGCCCTACCGCAACAGTGTACATTCAACTTTTTGATATTTTATTTTTTACTTCCTTTAATAATGAAAAAACAGTGTACATCAGTTTTCAGGACGGGGGCCGTGGTCAACAGACGGCTGCCAAGTGGGGAAGTTGATCGACGACCTTCACATCCAAACGCCATCTCTGTTTGCTCACCGCCGGCAAATAGGCGGATATCAAGCCGACCTCACCATTATCGAATCTAGAATAAGGCGGCCCCAATTACCGTTCCATTGAGGAAGTTCAAAAAGAAAATGTTAAGGAACTCTGAATATCCGGTAGGCGATCTTATTGTGTGAATGTTGCCACGTGTTGCTTTCGACTTGTTCCCTGATTTGCCGATCAAAATTGGGGCTCCGAAACTGCATGTTCGAATTCGATTGGATGCGTGGTTGAATACAAAATTTAGTGCGGATTTAGCTGGAATGACATTTTCATTAATAACAAAAGATTATGTACAAAAAAACTGATCCTCATTCACGGACGAGGGCACGTTTAGTAGGATTATGGTGTTAAGCGTTTATACAAATACGACAGTAAATACTATTTGATCATACATGAAAATGTGGGAGTTTTTTGCTTGTGTATATTATGTATGTGCGTATGTTTGTGAATCCCGTACACCTACTGATGATCGTTCAGAGATAGAGAGAGAGAGAGAGAGAAAGTCAGAGACTAATCAGAAGTGATCGTCTATAGACCCGCTGTTTTCCGTTACCACGTGACCTCCTAAAATGACGATGTTTCTCGTAAAATCCGTTGATTCAATATGCAGTTCCCTTTCTGTCGTAGGAAGGCATCTACCACTCCCATGGACCTTGACCGGTTAGCTCCTCAAAAACTTGCGGTTCGTGCAAGTGTTACTGAAATCAGGAAATCTTGATCAAAACGATATGAAAAAGATCGTGAATAGTCAAATAATTTATAGGATTTTATGAACAGTTATGGTCGCCTGTTCTGACAGCAAATGACAACTCAGATGGATGGTTGACTTATAGAGAAGTACATGGTCCGGAATAAGAATAATGAAATCTTGCTAAAAACAGACTCAATGGAGTGGAAATCGAATCCCCACCGTGAATGTTCACGGGAAACTCCATAATCTGCAGTGAACAAATAAAGTATGAAGATCTAATAATTTTCGCACAAGTGGCCCCGTTTGTCGCATTGTATTTTGTTTTAGATTGTGTGCACGAAATGGAAGATTGAAACATTCCCCGTAGGGAATAAGAATGGATACTATCTAACCTAGAACACTAAGTTTCCTACTCGGTGACGTTATCTAACCCAATCCGAATGATCCGAATGCTTCCAGCTGATGATCGATTTAAGAGCGGAGATTTCCCGATTTGACTGATCTCGTTTTTCATGTATCAGTTTATCAAACGACATTTCAAGGGCGCGATTATTCAAATTGCTGGCTATATATGATTGTTTACAATTTATTCGCTTTTATTCCGAACCATCTGGAGAATATCAAATGATGCTTCGGGGAAAAAAATTAGTTTATCGGATTTGCCGTCTCTTTGTCTACTGCGTGTATAATGTGTAGGCTACATCGAACCGTGAAATGTCTGTCTTTATGTCTTGATTCGAATGGATCCAAAAATACACAATTTGCCTGTCATGATCGATTACCATGAGTACGATCTAATTTGCAGCCAACTTGTTTATGACGAGTGTGGTTAAATCTGGCAGGAAAATAAGTTTTTCCGTGAAACGCTACTTTCATAGCCAGAACCCCCTTTGAATTGGTTAATGTTTTGTGTAGTTATCGATGATGCCTAATAAAAGGGACAGTACGAGTGACAGGAGAAACGAAGTCATTGCAATATATATATATATATCTATAAATGAAGGGTAAGAATATCTGTAGCTCAGGTTGCATATTGTAAATGTTAGAAGGCGTGTACTGAGTACTGACACGCATTGTGACGTTTCGATCCAAGCCCGTTGTCAAAAGTGAACGTGTGATTGAATGGGATCGTCATTTCCGTTCGTTTCGGTACATTATCCATCTGTGAACCTCTCGTTTCTGCATCGTAGGTCTTGTTGAGATGACGTAGTGTGCCGATTGAACGACTCATACGAATGGAGGGTTTCGAGAATCAGTCGCTCCCGCTTTCTGTTTGCCCGGCTGACTACATCTGCGTTGTTGATGTTGACCTCGTGACCTGTTTGTGCACAGTGGTTCCATATCTGCGAGTGTGGGTCAGCGCGTCGTGGGGCTAAGCTATTCTCGTGCAAGCATGTGCGTAATTGTTTGCCTTTCTCATCGACACGCTGTTTGTCACATCCGAGGCACGGAATGGCATAAACTACTCCTGACTGGTCGTGCTGGTCGACGTGATCTTTTCCGTTGATTAGAGTAGATCTCAGGGTGCCGGTCGGTTTGTGGGCGATCGTGATATCTAGTGGACGTAGGGAGCGTTCGACCGCTTCGGATACTCGCCGTCTGTATGGAAGTACCTCGATCAATTTGGTCCTGTCGGTATTTGTCCTCTATTTTCTGCGAATACCGATGTTGATGAAAGATTTCGGACATCCTAACTTAAACAGTTTAATGCTCTTGTTTTTGTAGGTTCTTTCAGATGCAGTGTGTGTCAGCCTGACGGAACAGGGTAGGCACACAGCTCTTCACATGTCGGGTTGGATGGTCATAGTTGTAGAAGGCTGTCACTGTGGTCCCGTTTGGTTGCCACGCGATTAGTTTGTCGAAGAATCACAGTGTCCAGTCCTTGTTCTCCTCCCCTGGTGTTTTGGTGTCGATGGAATTGGTCCACTCGGGCTCCTTCTAACACAGAAAACGTGTCATCAACGTATCAGTATCGCAAGCTTTAGCCATTTGTTTCAAATACCCTCGTCTCCAAATTTTTCAAGGTTTCGTCAGCTAGCAAGCATGATCGTGGTGATCCCATGGGCGTTCCCCTCATTTGTTTGTGTACTGTCCCATCAAACTGTAGGTAGGTTTCCAAGCCCAATTCTAACAAGTTCATGATATCCTGTGTAGATATAGCTGTTCCGTCTGAGAAATTTATTTTATTAGAATGAGACCACAGCTTCGTTTGGCTGAAATCTGTCATTCGCTCCAGGAATGTGGTAGAATTTCTCATGCTGTTTCAGTCCTGTGGTAGGCATGGACGTATAAGATAAAAAGTTACTGATATTTTGTTGTTGCCGTTGATGCGACAATAGGTCTTAGTGGTACCTCCTGCTTGCTTACTTTGGGAAATCCGTCTATTCTATGGATATATATATATACATGTATATATATAAAGATTGGTGCAACAAAACCGTATTGAAAATATCACGAATTTGCGAATGTTTGCAAAGCTCGTCTAAACAAAATAACCAAAAACCTATTTGTGATTTATTCATCAGAGACGTACTACAGTAACTTTGGTTTTTTGTCGGTATTGGTGAACGGAAGGCAAATCAAAGAGTTATGCAACGTTTGCATCACCGGATTTGATTGTGCAACGCATCGCACAATCATTTATCGAAGCCAAAACAAGAAGGCAGGAAACACCGCAATTGAAACAGAACGGAAACCAAACAATTCATATCGGTCTTTGTCACTTCATAGGTGAACCAACGCATTGCGTCCTTCATCCTTGTCTGGCGAGTGCGGAATAAAGCGCAGAGGTTAGGCAACTGCAAAACAATCCCATTTCATCAACTATTACGCAATGCAAACATTAGCTGTATTCAGACACCCGAGATAATTCAAATCTTGTTGGCGACTTCTGATTGGTTGGCACAAATCGAACGAGAAATTCTGTAGAACAAATTTTATGGGAAAGTTGAAAAGAAGTAGGAATACGTAGTAGACTTGTCCTTATCCAGTGGAAAACACAGTAGAAGGCGAATGTTGAGAACAGGTCATAATCTAACTTGCCATATGACAATATAACCTTCGGAAAAGCAAGAAATGCAGCTCGACTGCAATTTACTTCAGTAGATGCCGTAAAGCGCTGATCTGGTCGTGGCATCAAAGGCCTCGGAAATCTTCGAGAACACAGTGGTCGTTGGCCTTTGGAAGGCCTAAGGGGCTCTAAAAATTGTTGGAGGACAAACACTGACTCGGCACATCCACCGTCAGGACTAAATTCAACCTGCTCCTCTCGAGTTTGCACGCCACGGGGGTTTCACAACATGCGAAAATTTGTTGACGCTGGCAGCTGTGCCGACAATGACTAAGTTTGGAATTCTGTCGTCGACGCAGAGGCTACACGACCTCTTAGGAAGATTGTGACCACGATCTATATGCCTGCTAGGAGAAGCGTTGCTTGAAATACCAAACTCAAACAAATGCAATTTCATGTAGCATTGCAGACTTCAGTCTACCGTCAATCACCAATGCTAAAAGAAGACAGTGGGAGATGGTTGGGCTCGAATTTTCATGCGAATCTTGGAAGATGAGCTTGCCAGAACTGATCGCTGAATTTAAGCCAAATACTTCATCTCGCTTACCATGTTTCACTGCTGACGCTGGACAAGACAGCAGTATTATTCACATCAGATGCCTTATACGGCTCACACAGATCTGTCCTCTTTTAACTTACTATTACGAGCCCGGCTTAAATGTACGCGCTACCAGCTCGGATTGGTTTACGTTCATCAACAAGGCGAGAAGGCAGATATGGGGTTCAAAGCGTCATAACACGACATGTCAGGCCACAATTTATTAGGACATTAAAATTTAAGGGATATTGCTGATCCTCACTTTCCAGTTAGTGTGTTTTAGAATACGTGTAAACAAATGGAGTCAGCCAGCTTATCGAATTTTGACCGAGACTGCTTCTTGGTTACCGAAACACATTGCCTATTACGGCACAGTCGCGGTTGGGGCGAGTGGTCCAGCAGGACTGGGGTTCCAGTGAACTGTCCCATCAGTGGTACATAAATGCCGGCTTGTTGATCTGAGTGCATCGCTGACTCAAATAGCAAGGATACCAAATGGAACACTAGCTACGTGAATATTTGGAGTTCGTGCTAGCGAGGCATAGGCGTATCCTCTTGAACACAGCACCAACAATCGATCCCGTTCTTCTTGATAACATGAATGTATACCAAAAGGGCTTCCGAAAGCGTCCTTATTGGAGGAGAGTCAACTTACCGCGGCATTCATCTCTTCTGCTACAATCATGATATCCTCCCTCTCAGTCTTCGTTTGAAGACATCTGCGATCGTTTTTAAAGCTGCAATCTGCTGCCTTATAGACCGAAAAGACAAGCAAGTCGTCGGTATCGGAGTAATGACCCCCTACGTTAGAAGAATCTTGAAGTTTCATAACACAAACCAACCTGTTGACTGGGTTACACACGAGTAGCGCGGGATCATCTTCATTAATGACAGCTTTGAGGTCGCCAGAGAGGCACCGTGTCGCTCTAATTTCACGTAAGTCTGAAATTCGGAAAGCACAAACTTTTCAATTGAGGTAGCAAATACAGTTTTGTAGGGCAAAAAATTTTCCAACTACCAGATTCGAACTGCGAATAATCTTGGCTACTGACTAATTAAGAACCAAGTACGCAGTACTCGTTTACAAAAAATTATAGCAGCAACTCTAAACAAGAAGGTAAGTGTGGTTGAGCTTTACTGTATTACATTATATTGTGTTATATTGCATTGTATTGTTCCGTAAACATTACACCGGCAATTCGTAAGTAAAACTGATCGCCGGAACACATCTACAACAAAAAGGGTCATTGCTTGAAATTAATAAGATATGACTCACCGAAGTTTCGCACTTAACTGTATAAAGACATAACCCTTATTGCTTGATGTCTCGTTGAGGAAAGACAGTAAATAAACTCTCTCACACACAATTGCTTCATTCGACGGGGATCGGGAACTTAGCAGAAAGGATAGAGAATCTAAGGCAGCTTAGCAAGACATTCTGCTCACCGGAGAAGGGGAAATCACGGGATCGTTTTAATATGGTTGATTAAGTGAGTATCGTGTTTTTTTTCTCGGATCGTCAGACCGGGTGTAGAGCGCAGTTGGTAAAACTTCGTGTTTCCAGGGTCTGAAAAATCACGAGGAATTTTTGTGAGATCACACGACAAGAACGTTGTAAGAAATAGGAAGCAATCGCGAATGTGCTCCGCTGTGAAACAGATAAGGATCGCGGGACTAGTCCCACAAATCACAATGTTTGCGCGTTCAAGAGAATATGAAAACTAAACGAGATTTACTGTGAGAAAAGTGAAATACTGGTTCGAAAAATCTATTACTTTGATCAACAAAAAAGCGAGTTTTATAATCCACACCGGTTGGCTAAATGTGATGTGCATCTATGCAGTCGGTGCAACCCACAGAAGAGTATGACAGCAAAAACGGGAGACACTTTGGACAACACATCCAAACAAACGTTTTCCGTTAATGTTCCCGTGAAAAAAGCGAACGAAATAAAGAGGTTGCGACAAACAAGGGATTTAAAGCGAGCACCAACCAAGCTGTAGATCGTTCTATGAGTTTGCAATAAAAAAACACAATGGGGTTGATCCGAAACGAAAACCCGGTAAATTTCAAAACGGATGACGTACAAGCCTTCCGGGTGTAATCTCCGGTATCTGTTACTCAGTCAATGACACTAGTGATTATTGTTTATTCTCTGACAAAACGGGAAGGAGATTTACTAGTGGAACTTATTCATAAGAAAGTTTATGATTCTAACCGAAATTCGAGCAGTTATACTAGTAATTGAATGGTATAAAACTGCAGCCTTGATAAGTCTGACGACAGAATGCGCTTTGCCCTTTAACGGCATTTCGTATAACATTTCGATCCAGAAAGCGATGAGACAATACGGGGCAAAGTGATCGTTTACAGGAACTTGGTGTCAAATCGATCGATAGCGCATTTTATTCCCATATTAATTTATTCAAATCCATTGAATTTTGCAAATACGGACTGCAAGAAATCCTATCTACATGGTCAATATCATTTTCGACCGTTTAGAATGGAGATTTTCCGTCTACAGCCTTGACAAATTTAAATGGCATCCAATAAATCTTTGGGAAAACGAAGTTGTCCGGTTAGTGAATTTTGTACCATTTTCAACCGCGTACCAAGTTTCTAACTTTGTGATAAAAGTGTATGTGATCCGGGCATAAAATCTGAGTATCTCCTGCTTAGTTAGATATTGATACGTGAAAAAATGGGGCACCCTAGATCGATGTCTTCATTTTAGCATAGATTTTACCGCACTCTCATTGTCCGTGCTCGCCTATTCTTGGGTGCATGCTTGTTCGGTCCATTCGAAACAGAACAAGAATTCACCGGAAGATGCCACGTGTCAGGCTGAAGTGTTGGACTTCGTGGTCAGCACTCAACGGTCGACCAAGCCGATTCCTAATATGATTCGTGTTATTAACCAATGTTTTCACCTGGCTTTCTATCTCAGTTCATCGATCGACGTATTCCGTGCAACTTTGCTAAATTTGAGTTGACCGCTGATCAGGATTGTGGATCTGACGACTGGAAATCTACTACTCATGCAATGGTCAATTCTAGTTGTTGGTGTGGGATAAACGATCCCAATTACAAACAAAGCGAACAGGCAGACTGTCCAGACGAGAAGAAGACAACCACTTGGGTCAGACTGTTCGGGCATTTCACGAGAATGATTTTTTTTTCAGATAACCGTAATGGTCCCCTAAAATGCACAGTATGTGGATATTCGGTAAGTTAATACCATAATCCAATACTAACGAGGACAAGCGACAAGCAATACGTAGTTTCAAAGTTTCTTAAACCAAAATTCATTCATCTAGGTACAGTGATAGGTAAGTGGAACACGAATTGGAAGAAAAAGAAAACCTGGTTTTGATTTCCAGGTCATAGGCAAATACAGTTCTATGAATATCTGAGGTTGGTTTCAAATCCGCGCACACATACGGACGAGACCATCTTGATTTTTGATATAGCTCCTTCAAACTAAGTTGCAAACTCATCATTCCGAAGCGCGTAGAAACCAGGCCATCTGAGATAGGACTTGGCCATGCAATCAGGTCCACTTTGTTTTGGTGAAAATCATCAGGTGTCATTGTTGCTGATTCATTTTGGTTTTGGAGTTTTTTTTTTTCAAATTAACGAAACAACCGTGCAAATTGTTTTTACGGTCAGGATTGTCCTCGATCGAGGACTCTCGTCACAAACAATTGGGGTTTCAGTGTAGTTAAAAGTTACTCTTGAAGCCGATGTGTACTGAGGGAAATATGTTACCGTTTGACCGAACAAGGGCGTGTGTGTGTGTGTGTGTGTGAGTTTGCGCGCGCGAGAGAGACAGAGAGAGCAAATGTTTAAAAACTTAAACAACCAATTTAATTTGAGTAGCAATAATTAGGAAGTCAGTAAATAGGTCGCGTTTTCTGTTTAGCCGTCCAAAAAAAAAACAGAATTTCGACAGAAGATGCATTAGTGAAGCAGTGTCACGGTTCACAGTTTTTTCTTTTGTAGTGGCCAATAAATGAACTACATTTAATGACAGTAGAAATGTCTTTTATGAACCGTTCAGTCTTTGCCTGTGAATTGCTAATTAAGCCAAATAATCCTAGGGTTGTTCTAATTTTTACAAACTGAATTCGCGGAGACAATCAGAAATGTTTTCTTTCCAATTCGCGTTAAGTAAAAGTTTGTGCATTACGTGAGTTGGGTTTGTCTGTCCAGGGATGCACGGTCACTACGACTCATGTTCTGCTGTACAATGCGCCAGACCGCTTTTTTTGTCCAAGAACCGAACATAGTCGGGTGCAATGGAGTTCCAACTTCTAATGTTAGATAGATAACAGTTGAGCATAATTCGGGTGCCGGATCTCTGTTCTGTTGCGTTCGAGCTGCATTGACAGTTCCATACTCGAGAGACTAATACCCCTTGTCTTTTCTAACGACGTCGTTTATGTTCCGGTCGTTGAATTTTTGCTGATGTAACTTTTCCTAATCAGACCTTTTTTTCGATCATCCCTGGTCATCCGGGCTGGTCATTCGCGTTAGACTTTCATCGTGTCTCAGTTGATTTACATGCTTCACGTTGGAGGGTCAACAAAAGGGCGAAATTGAGAAACTGTAAGTTTACCGTCAGGTCTAGGTGCTAACGAGTGGTTCAGCTTTTTATATCAAAACTAGTAGCTAGGCTGAACAATATGTGACCGGAGTTGCCACAGATATACTTCAGCTAGCGCGGGAATCTTGTGAGTGTAAGACCAACCCATCTCAGATTCACTTGATTCCAGGGCTCACTGAAGCTATATATATATATATATATATATATATATATATATATATATATATATATATATATATATATAGCTCCGGGGAGATTGGTCAGTAATTGGTTCTTCTCAAGGTTAGGTGTGCTAGCCAAACCAATTGTGGCGTCTGTTCCTCGAATTATAATGTCTAAGTTTCCGATTACACCCCACAAATTCACACCGTGCGGTTTTACCGACCTCGGTCTTGGGGAGATGTTGAAGTTCTATACACCATTCTTGTTTTTTAACGAATTATGAAGTTTTCTAGCAGTCTGCTTGTCCTCTCACCTTCCATTTGGACACTTATCGTCTTTTGCTGCCGTATAGCCAGGATCCCGAATCTGGTTCTTAAATGGGCGTATCCGCAGACCTTTCGTATATTGCGTCTCATAGTTGCAAGGTTTATTTTTTAAATCTTTTCTAATCTTTTTATTCGCTTTAATAATTAAATAACAATGCACGTCATTTTTCAGGAAGGGGGCCGCTACCAGCCGAGGGCTGCCAAGTGGGGAAGCTGACCGGCGGTGGGAGGATTCGAACCCGCGACCTTCACGCCCAAACACCACGACCTTGTCCGTTTGGCCACCACCGGCCATCCGTTTTGGCGTAAAAACTGGATACATGAGTGAATATTTTAGTGAACTGTGGTCAAATGTGAAGTAGAATAGGTCAGCTATTGTAAAACAACAGTAAACAACTCTATGAACGTATGATTATTCCCATCTCATGTGGTAGAATGTTCTATATTTCGTTTGATAGCTATCATCAGTCATTATTTCTAATTTCACTTGAAGACCTAGGGCAGGAGAAAAACAAGACACCACGACGGTTATCTTAAAAGAAATCATTCTCGTGAAGCTTCCGAACAATCCAACCCAAGTGGTTGTCTTCTCGTCTGGACAGTCTGTCTGCTCACTTCGTTTGTAATTGGGATCATTTATCCCACACTAACCATCAGAATTTCACAGCCTACGTCGATCAATAAATTGAGATAAAAAGCCAGGTGAAAACATTAGTTAATATGGATGAATCGAATTGGGCATTGGCCTGGTCGATCGTTGAGTGCTGACCACATAGACTATTGTTTTAGTTTAATAAACGACCGTTTGCGTCTGCTGCATTCGGCTGTTCTCGCCAGCTCCGGAGCTGAAAACAATTGTCGACTGACGAATCAATGCCAGAGTTTGGATGTCTTATCGCTTTTTTGCGTTTTAAAGTAGCTATTCATTTTAGATATGAACAAATCTGTCAGAGTAGACGGAAGACGACTCCTGCGAACGTAAAACAGTAAGTTATGGAAATTACGTTAGCTTAAATTTGGCAAAGAATATTTCACACCTGTTTATCTAACTCTCCATTTCCGTGAATTCCAACATTTCTACGTCTCACGGAGAGGCAAAAGACAACTGTCTGTCCCTTTCAAAGTATTTTATTAGCCAAACTTCAGAAAGCAAGGCTGGAAGGTAACATTCACTGGAATGTCACACGGGGCAGACATTTCCTGCAACTCTGCAGTTCCCAACCAGTGACATGCAAAGGTGGACCAGGTCAAACTCTTATCAACAAAGTCCAGGAAATCTGCACCGACAATCAAGTGTAGAACGAAAAAGCAGTTCGCCAAACGACGGTTGCTAATCCGTGGCTATTCAAAAAGTTCCGTGTAGAAAAATCGGAGACAGGGAACCCCCCGTCCCCAAAGACCGATAACAGTTGCAAAGAAACACGTTTCCACTCCCATTTTATTTGGAGATCACTGTTTGCTTAACGGGACTTACATAGATTCTAAATCGATTATCAGACATAATTACCCAGTAGCTCAGTTGCGTCTAATACAGACAGCCGGAAGGACTCATCGTATTTAGTCACTCAAACAACAATGTACATCAATTTTCAGGAAGGGGGCCGCGGCCAACAGAGGGCTGCCAAGTGGGGAAGTTGACCGGCGGTGGGAGGATTCGAACCCGCGACCTTCACGTCCGGGTTCGAATCCTCCAACCGCCGATCAACTTCCCCACTTGGCAGCCCTCTGTTGGCCGCGGCCCCCTTCCTTAAAAATGATGTACCCTGTTGCTTGATTAATAAAGGAAGTAAAAGATAAAAAGATAAGACAAAACTGCTCTGCTGAACCTGCTGTCTCATATGTTGTCGGACGGTTCATTGGCAGTTACGGTAAAGCATCCACCGAGAAAACAGACCACTAATTGGCTCACTGAGTGTCAGAGACTTTTATGAAACGGTTGGGAAAATTGGTGACCCAAGCTCTGCGACCTTACAGGCCGAAGACAACTCTCTGGTATTTTCTTTGTCGACATAAACCCTGGGTGCATCGAGTCACAAACGTGATCTAGCACAATCTTTCAAATTATGGCGCCAAAGCAAAATCCTCAACTGCTCGCAAACCGTGGTGTCAGGCTTGTTAACACTCGGCCCACTTAGGGACGAAGACTTTCGAGTCTGTGCATTGGTCCGCCTTTGGACTAACCCAAAAGACCTCCTTATGTGCCTGTCCATCCTCTTGTCCATTGGTATTCGTGTACAGGAAACCTTCCGCTAAATTCAACCCACTGTATTTTTCGCATTCTACTGTTCATAGATTATCACGTTTGATTCTGGCAGAGTAAACAGAATGTTTGCCTCTCGTACCATGCGGTTTCTTTCAGATCCGATGAACTGGATAGACGGAGTTCATAAGCGAATCACTAGCTTTTTATTGCGGCACGCTATTAAAGGATTAGATCAAAGTGATAACTTGGTGACTATGTACTATGCTTGCATAACATAAATTGAGTGCCTAACTGATGACAATAGAGGATGTTAATCGTCCCAGAAATATAGTATCTTACGGTGAAGAAATCACCATTCCTTCCAACTTCTACCATACCTATTAGCCAGAAGAAGGTGAAATTCGAGACTTAGCACCAATTTGTTCTTTGCATAACTATATGAAAGGTACAAAATGCTTGGTTCAAAAACTAGTGTTGTACGAGGCTGCGGAAACAGCCCGAGTAGGCGTGTAAACAGCATCCGGTCCAATGGGATGTGCGAACGACACAGCGAGGGGATTTGCCTTCAAAAAGTATAGAATCTAACACTGTACAAGTTTGGATGGTTCGATTTTTATGCAACCTCATCACGTGTTTGACATTTGAAATTGAGTGCACTCCGATAAAATTAGTAATACAAGCAGTTCGTCCATGAAGTACATGCGGGAGTTACAATGAAAAATAACTAGCTTTTGTAGAGAAGAAACCAGGCAAAAATTTTTGTAACACAATCGTTTTCAGAACGAACTTGTAAAATTTGCGTCCGCCCACTGGTATCCAATAATCTGCGAGTGAAACGGTACCTGCACGCTCAAAAATGTATGCTATATCAACTTCGTATTCCTTTTCTCATATCCGAAATAAAAAAGTTCCGGGCTTCATTTTGACAATTTTTGATATCGTGAATCGCACTGCTCCGAGGACGAATGTATCGTTGATTTGCTTCGTTTAGCTCTGAGCACAAGTTGTTCTACGTTACTGCGATGAGACGCGGTATCTTTTTGCTTTGGTTGGTTCTTGTTGTTTGTCTAAGATAGGACGTTGAATCGACTATCTCGTAAGTGTTTGGGATGAATTGTGCTTGATCTAGTAACCTGATATCATGTGAACCAAACTACTGGTGATTGTACCAAATTTGTATGCCAGGGCAAACGAAGTTATGATCACATTTGGTTCCTTTTCAGTCATAATCATCTGAGCAACTCAAACACAACTATCAGATTGCCTAATCGAAGCATCATCTACTCGGTGAACTGAAACAAACTGACCAAAATGATCATTGCATTATTATGCAAGTTGTTCGGTCGTTTAAGGGCTTTTGCCAATGCGAAGACATTGTTAAAGGGTCCCCTAAGTTTTACAATGGTCGCTGTAGGAAGGACAACAAAATTCGCAGTGTTCAAACTTGCCTGTGTTGAAATGGATATTCCCAAACTTGCCACGATTACCCTGCGGTAATGGCAGAATGAGTAGCCAGGATGAAATTGAGGGCTGAATTATGGTATTTGATATTCTGAAAGCATTGAATACGCTAAACAAACAGAGTGATTAGCTGTGGTGACCGACACCTTTGACGGTCACAGCGAGGAATATCTAGTCCATCAGACCATCAAGGGCTACTTTCGAATATCTTGCCGTTCTATTGCAATGGGAACAAAACTTTAACATCGATTTCCCTTCACCGGTATCTATGTGGCTTTTAGAAAGTGCCATCTTCGACGGTTCAGTTTAGTCGTTTCTAGAACTATTGGATATTCGAGAGCTTTTCAACTCTTCGTACTCGGTTGATTCCATTACAGACGAACACGAAAAAGATGATATCTTGGAACTAAATGCACCTTTTTTTCTATTCAAATATGAGTCCAGTAATCGCGGAATATAGAAGAAAACATTTCCGCGATCGATCGTAAGAAGAGCTACATCAGATCAAATTTTCTGCCAGTCCTACACGAGCGGACCTGACCTGACCGGACAAGACCGGACCACCCTTATGCTGAAATCTACAGAGGCTAGGACCGCCAACTAACAACACACTCCTTAGGTAAAGGATAAGATTAGTGTTAAATTGTGTTGTGTATGTCTGTGTATGCGTGTGCGTGTGTGTGTGGACGGGTGTGTGGACTGGACACCAAATTTAATCGCCAATATGATCATTCTTCAGTCGTTCATCGTCCGTCGGTCGTGTGCTCAAATATACTCTTCGTCTGTCTCTTTGCGTGACCCGTATTTCACCTACAACCCTGGATGTTGTCTAGAAAATTATTCTGGAGTCTCATCTTCGTGCGTTTGTACGCCTGTGATTGAACGTGTCAGAGTAACTGTCACACAATGATGGATGAAGAAGATCTATGTAGAATGAAAGCAGTTGAACAAACTACTACTAGAAGAAAACCGCAAAAGTTGAAGATAAGAAGCGATGGCTGATTCTTTGTAGAATTCCATGAACAGTAGAGTCACTGATGAAAAATCTTAAGACGAATAATTCGGGGCAATTTATTTGGATTGGATTGGATCATCCCCAATGTGCGGAATTCGTGTGTCTCTAAATAAACCTGGAAATCGAGGTAGAGCGCCGGGTGTCCGAAAAGTTCCAGGCATAAGACTGAACAGAAGAAACCTGACAGCTATTTGATAACAAAAAGAAACTACTCAAATTTTTGCGTTAGGTTGATTTACTCTAGCCTGTAAATATTCCGGCTTTCCTTTGCCAAATGCCTAGGTATTGGAATTTGACCATCGACTCAATCCATTGGCTATCCTACTTGTTCCATACGCCCAGTCTGTACTGTATCCACTTTGCCGAAACTGGGATTGTTTGTCCTGTCTCCACAAACAAAAGTCATTTGGGACGTTCTCTTTTTTCAGACTAACAATCTCCTTATCCACATGTGTTAGCTATCTCGTGCTTTGATCTGGTTACTTTGATTCCAATCACGTTTCGAGGTACTGAATTAGTCTAGTTGCTTTTGTTCTCGTTTGATCGAGGTTGGCACATGCTTTCGTGATCCAGTGTTTTCTACCCTAACAAATCCGAAATGCGGCGTTGTTTAAATCCCGGATTTGTTTCTACACGCAGAAAAACGTGCCTTGAAATCGGGAATACCATCTCTGTAGGGTTACTGGGATGCCAGTGTCGGAGAAGTTGTGGTGGTGAACACGTCGTTGAGAGGCATCTCGTCAGTATGACGATGAGTGACTACGCTGTTCATGACTCGGCACCACTCTTCCGCTACCAAATGGGTGAATATCGGGTGTTACCTGTTCGGGATTTCTAACAAAAACATACGAAATAACCATCTTACTTAATGCCAGAAATATCACTAGGACCACCAGTTTAACCTTATAAACTCTATCCACTTTTGTCATCGATTTACGAGGAACTTAAACATTTTGTAGAATTCGCGAGCAATACACAAAAGCATCAAATTCCCAAAAGGAATCGGTTTACTTTAAACCAAATTCCAAAATGGGAAAGCAACACTCTAAAGCTCTCCAACGCAGGGTGAGAGAACTTTATGTGCAATTCAAACAAAGGCTCAGAGCAATCAATTTCGTAAGATAAGCAACGTAAAATTTTGTATTTTTCGTCTGACTTAGCTGTTCACACCGGAGTTAGTGCAGTCGGAAAAAAGCGACGGTTGTTAATTAGCAAATGGATTTCGAAACGAGGATGTTTCTTTCGTTGTGATAAAACACAGTTCCAGTAGTTGCGGCCAATAAACCACAACTAATTTTTCACTTATCTCTTTTTTTGTATGGATAGGCTGTTAATCGTTCTATGCGTGCCTTTTCTTGATTCTTCATGCGTTTGTTTTAGTTCGCGGGGATATCACAACGAACAGCAGTGAATGATGACTGTAACAAACAAAAAACTACCGACTCGCGGTAACCTTAACTGCTGTGTTTAACTGGATGACCTTCAGCGATCAAGTGGTCAACATCTTGGCATTTCGACCTGAAGAGTTTTCTAACGGTGCCGGTAACTTGTCTGCTTGGGAGCCCTGTGTTGTTCCTGCCCATTTTGGCTGAATATGGATCCATTATAATAAAAGAATTAGATGATAAAAATTGAAAGATCCAATTCGCATTGCCCATGTGTTAGGCAGTTCTGTAACCAACAAAACTAGGCTGAAAAAGCCTCAACTGTCCTCTAATTGCACACTACTAGGTTCATTTGACAAAAGGACGCTTGCAATCTAGAAAACGACAGCAGCTGGGGAACACGTTAGAGTTTTGTTTACAAATCATGTGTTTGCATACACTGTAGGGGGCGTTATGATTTTTATGAAATACTTCGCTGTACGATGTCAACGCTCAACAATGGAAGCAATGTACACCTGCCTCATCCTTGTTAGGAGTCATCATATACCGCTCCCAAACTAGGACGTGTACCCGGGACGAACGATTTCGAGTCGAACACCTTGGCAATTACACTACCTGGCAAGCTCTCAGCGCTTTGTTCCAGTTCACCACATGATGTTGCACATATCCGTCACTGATTTGCACGGCCACGGGCCACTAGCACACAGCAATCGACCCCTACTCATAGATCACTTCTCTGTAGACGAAGGTTCTGGATATGGCCTACAGAGTTTGGTTACTTGGTAGGTGTGTATCTTGATTGGTCGAATGTTATTCGACGAATGCGCGAACTTCACGACCGCCGATAGCCACTATTCTCGTCGAATGATTGTCTAGACCGACTGACGCAACGGACTCTGACATACACACCAAGAAAACCGCATCTGCAAAGTCATTTGCAAGGAATGCCTAGCAGAATACATTAAACAAACCGGCAGACAACTGATGACACGGATAACAGAACACAGAAAGAAAGAAAAGTACACACCTTCGGATAAGGCGGCCTTATCAAAACTTGAGCGCGATTCAACTATCGCTCTGCATGTCATAGCAGAGGGACATAACATAGATTATGAAAACACAAAAGTACTCCAACGTGGATTCAGAACCGGCACTGAACGTAAGTTTGCTCTGGCGGTAAGCAACCACTCCACATGCATCAAGCGGAACGACGGGTCAGAGATTTCGGAGAATCAAACATTCCAAAAGGTCACCACGCTAGTTGACCCCACCACCGCGGGGACGCATGAGGTGAAGGACAACTTTTCTCTCACCCGAACCTCAGTTCAAAGTATACATATTCACAAATACAGACAATTAAATACCAGTTGGTATGTGAACGTTCCCTCAGTCACTTGCCTTGAGAAAGACTACCCACGGTAGACGAAACGTTGGCGCATTACATCAACACCATTCATACAACAACACTGCAGTACTAACACTATATCATTCACAATGTATCAGACTGCATCAAATTTGAGCATAGCTTCAACATACCTTTTTTAACCTGTCTCTGATTCCTCGGAAATTACAAAAATCATAGAACAAGATCTTCCTGAGGTAGAATATTTCTGTTCTCCTTTGGGTTTGAAATTGAGTGGTCTGACTGTTCCAAATTCATTCGACCTCTTTTGTTCATGGCGCCCATTCACGATCCGGAAACGTCGGATTCCAAATTACCATCCAAATCTGTCAGTGCAAGATATCTTAATAATCCAAATATCAATCGAATTTGAACACACCATGCTCAGCATTGTGTCTCAAACAGGTGATGTTTGCCAGTTAACTCTGGCTGCTTCAGTCGACATCTTGCGTCTCGTTTAACCGAAGCTAAAGAGATAATGTGGATAATCTATCGTCTTTTGCGTTCACATTCATCCACTCCACGAGTAATTGTGACAACATGGGTTCAGAAAAAAATCGACCTTCAAAATGTTCTGGTCTCGCAGAGGGCAAAAGTGTCAGAAACACGAGAAATAAAAACAAAAACCCAACAGTGTTTAAATTTACCCGATGGTTCCTGCCTTGTTTTGCATTTTCACATAACTGAGGCCTGTTGTCATGCAGTTTCCTGACTTGCTTCCTTTTGTTAGGACATTTGAACCCGTTTTGAGTAGGTTAATTTAAAAATGTATATCATAGAAATGCAAACAGAACGGGTATACATCAGCCACACATAATGTCGTTAGTTTCAGTCTCTTGGTTCCCGACATTCGTTCAATACCGAAACTATGGAACCCCGGGGTTGAGAACTGCTAGATACGTTTGGAATAATCTCTAATTCGAACAGACTATTTCACCATCGACACTACCGTTATACTACATTTTCTGGCATGGTCCTAAAGTGTTCTTTGCTGACCTCACCTCTAATGAATGGACCTTTTTCTGCAAACGTTTTTTTCAGTAAAACAAACTGTTGCATTCACAAACTGTGATTCCTATGCTGGATTGGATCGCGAATGAAACGGAAATTTGACAGCGATCGCATGCTTATTTATATTTTCAACGAGGAAACATATCCAGCAATTTTTCCCGTTCAAGAAGGGCAGTGTGTCTGAAAAAACCTTCACCTACTGGACAAATTCTGACTTTTGTACGGACAAACATTTTCGAAATGTTTACGAAGCGGATTGGGTAACCAATCACAAGGTTGCGACAATACAGCGTGGATGAGATTGATGATTCCAGCCTGGCCCTTTGTGAACTTAGACGGAAATTTTCCCGAACAGCCAATTTTGAAAAGATTGAACACTACTTGAAAATTCCCACAAACTACAGTGGGGAAATACAAGCTGGCAACTAGCTCGTTTTCAGTGATTCATACTCACGCCAGTCCTTTCATTACAAAGTATTGGGAAGAATTTTAAGAGGGATTGGCTTACTCGGATAAAAACATGGATAGGAAAGGACTGGTCATGTTGTCCGTGCCTGACTCGAAGACGAATGAACGTGTTATGCGAAGTGTTCTGTGGTCCAGTCCTTGCACTGAGATCAGAGTGGGCAGACCAGTTGAAAGTTGAACACATTTTGTTATTGATCACAGTACAGCAGTCGGGAGACGGATCGCGACATCCGCCGTGCTCAAGATGCGACGAGTTTCCAGCTTGGGTTGTTGACCTTTCACTTTATACAAGGCACAAAAATTTTGCATTGCATTCCAGGTATAGTCATTATGAAACGATTGTACTACTAAATGAATCGGTTGTTTCAGTGCAAAACCATGCGGAGTGGCGTGTACGGATGCGTTCTGATAAGCGCCTGGTCGTACGGCCAATGTATATTGTCCCACAGAAGTGTGTGAAAGAAGAGAAACAGAACGAGGCTACTTCGACCGCAGTGGCACCATGGGACGGGATTTGAACGAGATTCAAGGCTTGGTTGTGTAAAATGTCAGATTTCGTGCTCTCTGCGCTAGCGTGTCAGAGAGATATGTCTACCGGCTTTCTCTCCACGGCCATCTTTCTGGAAACTTCTTTTTCTGTTCCCCTTTATCGTATCAATTATTCCACATGGTAAACCACTCACCGTCTGAATTTCTGTTTCAAAATTATCTTCCGTGCATATTCTTTCTTCTCTGGCCATGAGACATTTAACCAGGATTAAATATTACATCGACAAACAATCAAACGAGTTGCAGGTTTCCTAACAAACTAGATAAATCTGATCTCCAGGACCATTTAACATTGTAAACCTCTGTGCAACTATCTATTGATCAACTAAGAACTAACTACTAATTAAGTACTGGAACGACTTGGGAGATCAAATGGTAAGATGTTGACTAATTTGCCACATTATATCACCGTACTCCCTCGGTCCCACAATATTACAGTAAGAGAGGGTCAGTGTGCTGTGATTCTGATTATCCAACGCTATTCTCGCCTCATTTCCTATCTGATTACTCAATACAGCTTACTCATTACCATCGTCGGAATTGATTGGACGACTTTGAATTGAGCACATTCACAAACCCCACACCCAAACAGTAACCAGTATTCACCGTGCACATCTAACTGTTCTTAAGAATTTGACTCATTTAGGCAGTTGCATTTCCTCCGTGAATTCAGATAGCAAAAAAGCTCCTTTTGAACCAGAATAGAAAATTCTATAAGCGAGAATTCCGTTAGGAAAATGCCATTCTAAATCATATCTCGGTGAGTATTTTTACATGATCAGTGGCCCTTTTTTATCTTAAATGCTGGAAGGTTGTACAATAAGTAACAAAGAATTAGCTCTAAGTCTCCTGTTTGATCGACACCGGGGCGGCCTGCCGTTCATGAACGGAACCTAATCCTGAGGCGCAATGAACATTTCCGTCGAATTCGGTATCCGGTTAGGGAATTGAACAACCAATGACAATTGGTACCTTAATTTGCGGATTTAACTCGATAACCAAGAAAAAATGTAGAATTCCTTCACCGATTGCTTTCCGGCCGTGTGCTCAGCTTCCATTGGGTGATTTCTTGATTCATATATCGATTTGTCTTTAGTCCCCGTTATCCGCACATCTCTTGGGCTCGTGCTATTCGACTGGGCTTTACGATTTTGCAGTTAATTGGGGCGCAGCATCACGTACGAGGACTTCCTTCAACATTAAGTCAAGCATTTCGTGTATAAATATATCGATAGGAATATAGATATATATTGCAAAAATCATGTAAAATATAAACAATGTCTGCTTTATTAAGAAACGCATGTGTTGACAGAAATATAGTATTCATGAACCCTGGTGGTCCATATAGGTTCACCAGTTTCATTCAATAGATTTTAGTCATTTTTTCTGTCGTACCCAGTGGGACATTATTTTCCCCCCATGCGCTACTACATTTTGCAGTTTTTTGTTAATATTTCATATGTAGATATCCCATTAATCTGTGACACTAGGATGTCAAGCATGTTTTGGACGAAATCGATTTTCGGAGCTGTGTAACATGTCAAGGTTAACCGCATCCTAGGGCTCCGTGCTCTTTCATGCACATCTGAATTTGTTTGTAAAACTTGCCTTGAGAAGAAATACCCACGGTAGTCGAAACGTTGGCGCATTACATCTACCAACAACGCTTTGTCATTAATATTATATCATTCACAATTACATCTGATAACTTTTGAAGAAAACCAATTCACCGGAAGTGACGTTATCACTAAATATTGGTAGTGCAGAACGCACAGTTTCAACTGAAAAATCTACCATTTTCATGCAATTTGTTCTCCTTTTGTCGCCAATTTCAAAGTGAGCAAGTTGGATGGATGCGAAAAATGAGGCAATCATTTTAGAAGAATTTTCCGCTGGAAATATCGGTTTTGCAAGCATTTCTCAAGTCATCATTTACTTTGCACCCATCGACGAAAATAATGGGTCGCCGAATATTTCTACTGAGCACCTACAGTCGCTGTAAATGATCTAAAAGTGCCCTGCATTCACGAATGAATAAACTCTTCTCTATTTGCGCTAATACCTGAAGCCATTTCAATACTTCTTATCGACATAGGCTTCTATGAAATAAAAAAATCGTTGCGGCGAGACTAAGACAAGGACTTATATATTCCAAAGTGCTGGCAGGATATTCAATACTCTTCCACCTTTTCAATGTGATTGAGCATCTCTCTCCGAAACAGGTGAGGAACGGAGTTTATCGATTAATTATTCACTAGACAGCAGCGTTGCTCATTTTGAAATGCTGGATACTTTTGAAGAACAAGATGCAATTTGAACAACTTGTTTCAGTCGGTTCATAACCCTTTATATTGCCATTCAAAAATAGTTTCCTGCGTTTAATTTATTTCTGAAGTGACCTTGCCATCAAGGTCATTTTGAATGCAAACTGAGATGACATACTAATTGATAACACGGAAATTCACGGTCAGGGTTTATATTAAGGCCGGAACATCATCATTCTAAAATAAATATCTTCAGGCTCCATTTAAATTGGCGATCCTGGGTAGAATATTGAATAAAATAATTGCTTTTTTCGACATATGTTCTAGTTCGCACTCAACCTGGGATAAATCCTGACACCTATCCGAACACTTATGCACATTTAGCCTGTTTGGAACATTTTACTTTGACAACCGTTGTCACGGGTTAGAATTCACAAAATAATACGATCAGAGAAACCTGTAGATAAATCTACACTGTAAATGCCACAAACTTTGTAAATTTAGAAAAGATCATTCTTGATTAGTGGTGATCAAGTGAACAATGCGTTTATCACTGCAAAAATGCCAAAAGTTCAAACCCCAGATTCGCCGTTCTCTTTGGAGATAGACGGCAATTCACTGTCGCCCAGCTTGGTAGCGCACGTGATCTAATGGGACCTGGTGGAGCTCTGTGCCAATCAAAATTCTTACCACGGCCATCCCCCTTCGGTGTAGTTCGTATGGGTATGCCCTTTATACTACACTCATGCTCCGGGCATGATTGCTACTGTATGTTTCATAAGCCTTTTTTTACTAACCAAAAGTGTCTGAAATCGATGGAAGTAGAAATAAGACAACTCCTGGTTGAATATGCGCGGAAAATAGAAACGTTCACTTTGGAAAAAAACGAAGACACAAAATAACACCGATTAAACAGACTGCGATGGTCCACTAGCAACTAAGATAATGGGAACACGACGTCCACCATATCTTTAATTCTCGGTCTGCACTTCAAAGTAAGTTAAACAAACTTAAGACTTAAGTAGTCCGTTCATTTGCATTTAACGAATCTCGACTAGCAGAATTGTTTAGCACCCAGAACAAATCGAGAAAATGACGAATAGTTTAGTAGTATGCAAGAGACGAAACGTAACTGAGAAAGACTATTCGTTATGGAAACAAATGAAATATCAGGCTCACAAGGTCATCAGTTCGATTAACACCACTCGGGGGAATCAGAATGAGATATGCTGCTAGGTCCTGTTTGCTTAAAGGCACAAGATTTCCATTTCGTTGTTTCATATATTCTCTCGTCGGCCAAAACTAAATAACTGAGCCTGTTCAGAGTAGGCCAAAAGTATGTGACAACCCAAGGTGGCTGGAGGTTTGCACGAGTGTCAGACATCACTGAAACACTCGATGGAACGGTCGCTTATAAACTGCTTCGTGCGGACGTTCTAAAATCTACCCCAGGGTCAATGAGGAACTAGTAAGTCCAACTGTAATGATATGCCCATACCATCCATTTACCACAGACCGACTAAAGATTGGCGAAAATTAATCCGCGTAAAATTAGTTGGACTAAAACGATCATCAAAAAAAAATAAATGCGGCGAAAAATAAAATAATCGAAACCGGTTGGAACAGTACTCGTTTTGAATTCGATGAAGTTTGTCTCTTTTTGGCAAGCCACTAATGGAAAGATTATACCCTTATACCTCATACTTCATACTCGTCAACAGGTGAAACGATGGAAACGAATAGTGCTGCACAAAGTATATATTGTTCGGATAACAATGTATTTTGATGGATGAAAAATGTTCCCAAAAGGAACTCGTCACTAAAGAGTGGAGATTACAAACTGTGATTTGATAGTTACTTATTTTTTCGTCAATTTTTCCCCATGTGAAACCAACAAGCAAGAACATCTACGAAGCGGTCGATCCGGTGGGTACAAATACCTTTCGACTGTGCAGTTTGAATTCTGGACCGATATTTATGTGACTTGATAATGAGTAGCATATGTTGTACGATTTTCTTCGTGTGATTAGTGCTGTTAGCTTTTTTATACACGTTTCACTTATCAGCGCAGCTTAAGTGGACATTCCTACATGGTCACGTGGGCACTAAATGCGAGAGGGGAGGATTGGGCAATTGGGAAACTGAAAATTGGAGTGGCTTAGAACAACGTGAAATCATATTAGGTTTGGTTTAATAACGTGTCGGATGTGGCTGCGTTACTGTCTGATTTGGGATTCGAACCCTTAAAACTTTGTTGCCAGACGTTTGCTTGACCATGGGCTCGGAGATGGGTGGTGGAGGTGGATATTGCACGAACTGTTCGACATTTCCTCGCTTTACCTACGCATTTGGTTTGTTAATTTTCTTGAACGTGGCCTAGTGAACAACGGAAATTGGAGTCATGCCAACCAGGACTGCTTACGGGAGCACAATTGGAATGTGGGAGTTCATTCGGTAATGAAATGCGACCTGACAAGTCATAAACATGATATCGCCTACATTTTAGTGACAGTACAACGCGGTTCGAAGTGCTGTCCGAAATGGTGCACAGATAAAGGTATGCTTTCGACATTGTTCCCGTTCGATTATATATATATATATATATATATATATATATATAGGTTGTTCACGTTATTTGCGGTCAATGGATATCCAAAGTCTTTCATCAACGCTTGTATTCGCAGAAGGCAGGGAGCAAACACTAAGAGGACCAGATAGATCGTGGTGCTTCCATACAGACGGCGAGTATCCGAAGCGGTCGAACGCACCCTACGTCCACTAGATATCGCGATCGCCCACAAACCGACCGGAACCCTGAGATCTACTCTAATCAACGGAAAAGATCACGTCGACCAGCACGACCAGTCAGGAGTAGCTTATGCCATTCCGTGCCTTGGATGTGACAAACAGCGTGTCGGTGAGAAAGGCAAACAATTACGCACACGCTTGCACGAACATAGCCTAGCCCTACGACGCGCTGACCCACACTCGCAGATATGGAACCACTGTGCACAAACAGGCCATGAGGTCAACATCAACAAGTAGATGTAGTCAGCCGGGCAAACAGAAAGGGAGAGTGACTGATTCTCAAAGCCCTCTGCTCGAATAACTCGTTCAATTGGCATGTCGAGATCTCCAGACATTGTCATCTTAACAAGACCCCGATGCATAATAGAGAGACAAGCAGACGGACACTGCACAAAAACGAATGGAACTAGCGATCCCATTTAATCACTCATTCGCCTTTGACAACGTGTCCTAGTTTGGATCGAAACGTCACGATAAACGTATTAATTCAGTGTATGCCTTCTCAACTCTCTCTCTATATATATATGTATACATATAAATATATAAGCAGCAAGTAGTATCTGGATGCGTGAACAAAATTTGCCCGGGAGCACACGACCGGTTTCGCGGTTATTGTCGCTCGTCAGGTATGCGTACCCGATGCTCTCTTGTCCAAACATCCACATACTTGTGCAAACCGAATTTCTCACCAGAATCGAATCTGTAGTATCAAGAGTGTTCAAGGAAGCTCTTCATCGAAGAATCCACAGAAGAACCACAACTGTGCTTCGTTAATAATTCTTTGTCATATGTATATTCTGGGGAATCCGGCCTCGTTCCTAAGGTTGGCTCAGCCCAACTAAGAATTAGCAACGAATCACAGTTGTGATTCTTCTGCGGACTCTTCGACGAAGAGCTTCCATGCACACTCCTGATGCTACAGATTCGATTCTGGTGAGAAATATCAATCAATTCGGAGTGTACAAATATGTGCATGTTTGGACAAGAGAGCATCGGGTACACATACCTGAAGAGCGACAATAACCACGAAACCGGTCGTGTGCTCCCGGGCAAATTTTGTTCACGCATCCAGATACTACTTGCTGCTTATATATATATATATATATAATGAGCTTAAAATAAATCAGCCTGGCAGCCAGAACTTTATAGCCTAGTAGGTTGAGTGCGAAACGACGGAGATGTCGGGGCTTTCTGTTGCAGGCCAATTAGCTCGTTTTTGTTCAGATAAATCGACTGGAAACAGAGACTATATTCCCGTGGGTTGATTCTCATAGGATTACTGAAAGGCGATTGAGCGCTGCACCGTTTATTTCATAAATCACGAAAATCTTAGCTGTTTCAAATTACATGGTAACTCATTCAAAAAGAATCTATTGTTTACTTTTCCCAAGTACGAGAGACAGAAAGACAGAGAGATAAGATCAAATTTTTTCATTTCCCATGGAATAATATGCAAACGTTAGAGAATGATCTGTTCGTATTTGTATCACAAATGTCCACAAATCAATATGCTTACGTTTGCTTCGATTAATCCAACAAAAGTTCGGGTTGCTTGGGGACTAATAAATTGGACTTTCCAGTAACAAGTACTTCGTCACCAGATGTCCATCATCGACGGAACATTCAGCTGGACTATTTGGATTGATTTAGTTCTATGCCCAATAGAAAACATAAACATCCGGTTTGAAAGGATATTCATTAATCAGAAACGATTTGACAGGCGATCAACATCATCAGTAAATCTCGTTATTTTTTAAGGAAAAGAAATCGGAAGAATGCTTATTTAGACTCCGGATAGATCTCGCATGGAAAGTTGCCTTGGAATACATGAGAATCTATCTCGAAAAAATGAGCAACTTGGGTTTCTGTACAAGTTAATTGTGGCGGATTATGGAATTGTTTCGATGAAAAAGACGATTATCGTTTGGTGGAATCCAAACCTTCAAACACTAGCACTGAAAAAAGGTGGTGTTTTAACTAACCCGTGAACGTATTCGTGCACTTCCGAACAACTCGTAATTGTGAAATGATTGGTGTACAATATGGTTAGTGAAACTCAGTGATTTTACATCTCTCGTAATGGTCAAAATATCAACTTTTACTCGCCACCTTGAATGGTGAAACCAGACGAGAATCCCGCTCGTGCGTGCATGTCATACCAAGCAGGTTCCCCGATTTCAATCACGGACAAGCCTAACTGGTCTCATTAAAATTAAAGTGGTGAATTTGAACAGTGGCTGTTCCCCGGAGGGAGAGAGGATAGTTGGTCACAAATGCGTCACAAACAACAAGGATTTTTCTACGATCTTATCTTAGACTGCAAACCGAAGATAAATGTTGCAACTTGGATCTAATGGGAACCTGACATTGGGAAACACATGTTTGATGATTATTTTCTTCCCCGTCTAGCATCACATGTTCAATTTCGTGAGATGCTGTGGACGATATTCCTAAAAGTTTCATTATCGCCTCCCGATGAACGCTCCTTTGCCAGGAAGTGATTGGAAGGGATAAAGCAAACATTTCCCGGTCAGAAGGCTGAGGGTGACTTCAGGTGCTCGTATGAACTCCGGACAACTAACCCCGGGAGAGTTTTGATGAGACATGATGACTGTTCGCTAGTGGGAACCAAGGCAAACCCTTAAATGAAACTCAATCTTTGTCCAACTGACAATTGGTCAATTTTTCCAAATTTGGACTGCATCGTGCTCGTAGTTTTGCAACAAGCTTGGCCAAAGAACACATGGGTGCATTTGGGATTTCGATCACGATTTGAGCACCCAAAGTGGATAAAACGTGCAACTAGGCGAAAAAATGTAACAACATCGGAATCAGCTAGAAAAAAGTCACGCAACTGTCCAAAGGGCAATCTAATGAACGTTAAAAAAATTGACATTGCTATCGTCCACTTGTACTCCAGGTCATGTTTGGTAGACCGTGAATTACTTGGAATGAATGGGGATACCAACTAACACACTACTGAAGACCAGGCAGCGACCGTGCAGCAACCGACGTATTTCGTGAACTGATTCGCCACCGAGCTCTAAGTGACAACAGTCTGGGTCCGGAAGCCTGTTCAAAACATGTTCACCCACTCGCTTTAATCAGTAGGCTAACCGCGCTTATTTTGAATGCTCGTCTAAACATCACCACTAATCAATAATGATGTATTTGAGGCTTCTACCAGGAATAACGATGGTAACATTCTGCTTGTGTGATTTCTAGTAATGAATTGTACATTTCCCAGGCCGAACAGCGGTCAGTGATGTTGCGGTCGACATCAGCCTGCTGCGGTTCTAATCCTCCCCCTCCCAAAGACAATCTCCTTTCTGTCAGGCAATCTGTGCTTGTTCGCAGCTTGATCCCTAGAAACCACGTGCTTTTTTGCCCCTGGGGTTGCCACATGATGATAAAAAGCGAAAAAAGAGGATCATTTACCAGCTGGTTTTAATCTAATTCCACCGGTATATCTGATTAGAAAAAAGTTGAAATGCAATTTGCCGTACCAGTGAGTAAACTTCCTGTTCAGAAATGCATATGACTATGAGATGTGTAACCTTGTCGAATTATAAACCACATAACTGTATGATGTCTAGAGTTTGTTTGACTGATGCTTTCAAGGTCACGTTGCCCAACACAGCGAACAATTTCAACAACCAACGAAAGTGTGCAGTCGTTTTGTTCCATTTGGTAGGTTGCCTAAAATTGCTACCGGAAAACATGTCCGTACCGTTCCGTCCTGTCCAATGCATTATGCCGTTTTTATAACTCTCTTGTCATGATCCAAACAGGGTCAAGCATTTTGCATTCCCAGTCGAGATCCTTGCACATCTCACGATGCATGCATGTTGTCTTCCAGTTTAGAAACAAAGAACACGAGGCGCTAGTGCTGTCATGAAACAGTGGAGGATTGTTGGCTACCTTGCTTAGTTATGCAGGACGATTGATATTCGAATAGACAATAATTAAGCCCGGGGGAACAAAATAATCCTAGGGATTTTTAACCATACATCCAGCCAATCAATTGGTCAATCCGGAGGTCTTGTGAACTCGCCCGTCGTTGAACCGGCACACACGAGAGAAGAATAAGTAGTATTCTGTCAAGCAATATTCCAAATTTCACGGAATAGAGTGAGCCAGGTATGAATTACAACGTTCCTCAATACCAAGACGCAAGGCAGCCATATCAGTCGAAATCGGTAGTCATGCTTGCAACATGATACTAGCTTTGCGTATACATGCGTCTTATTTTACGGTGATCCAATCGTACTTCCTTTTCACCGGGTTTTGTTTCTCTAGCGAGCATAAAATCGTTTGGCAAATGATTTGCCCACATAGAATCGACACCTCGGTTTTCCTCATATTTTTACAAATGTTAGATAAGAGCAACACATCAGAGTTTGTTCCGTTGATCATGTTCGTGCGCTGTCCATGGATCTTCGAGGCGAAGTGTGGGAACTCTTCCACTGTGATTGTCTTCCGAAGCCTCAGTTTCCGGATAGAAATAATTTGCCTCACTTTCTGCATCGTCAGTGGATCTGGATCCAAGACACTCAGAGGAATGTGGAATGAAATAGATGATGACGGTTGATTGTTCTTAGGGGACATTTACAAAAGTTAAAATTTGGGGTACCGCATAGCACTGCGTTGTATTGTATTGGTTGGCTTTCTCAACCACAATGTAATAGTTCAACAGTATGAAGTCCGCAATACAAAAACAGCCAGGCCTAATAATGATGGGTGAATCAGGGAAGGTTGATCTATGGGTAAGCAGCAACCGGTTATTTTAATCGGTCTCACAGTTGTTGATGCGTTACATATTGATGAGATTTTGAAAAGATACTGAGTTCTGGAAGATGGTGACCATATTTTGAGAATATGATGTAGACGGTCAGATGAAAATTCCAGGATTCTCGATGCGGATTTCTCACGAGCGTCCACGTATGCAGCGGACACGATCAGCCAAAAGCTGGAAATAATACGACTTGTGGAAAGAACACAAATTGGTTAACACTAACAATTCGTCCTTAGTAATCTGTGAAAGATTGAGGAACGATCGAATAGGTGTGTTAACAAGTTGTAGGACTCTTTTAAGGCCCTTTGTTGGATATTTCCATGCAATCACATACGCCCATGCTCCGCCAAAAGAGCACACACGCACACGCACACACGTACACACTTAGGTGACTGTTAACAGGCACATTTGAGCGTAACCATACGCTCATCTCTTTGTTTCCGTCTTGTGCCACAAACTGTGCATAGCACTGACCGGGACAAACACGTACATTGGCGCCTCATTTGCTCATCATCTAGTTGTCGATGACAGTCTATTCGATCGTTGGAGATTCTTCATATCCGCTTGACCGAACCGTCTGTATCAGTCATTCCCTTGTGATTTGCTTGAATTATTCATGCTGGTGAATAATTCATTCTTCTTGTTTGTTTGAGTGGCTTCCTTCTAGAGTGCATCCTCATTCTGTCGGGTTCCTTAGATGTTTGGACACCTACTCAGTACTACATGTTCCTTTGAAATGCGGCAGGTTTGTTCATTCCTCGTTATTACGTCGAACTGAAACTGGTTATTGTTGTTTTTTGATCTGGTTCTCGGACGAAGTGTCCGTGCTGCAATAGTGTTTGTCACATTTGAACGGATTTCCAACTGCACTAACTGCGATTGAACCGACTAAACTGTTTCTTCTCCTAGTTGGACTATCTGCTTCTTTGTGGTTGCTCCTAATTGGTTGCTTGGTTGAATATATTAGCTTTCAGCTTCGTGTATATTACACTCGGTTTGGACTGGCGGTAGACGATTCGCAATATTAAGCTAAAAGCCACTGTACGCAACTGAAGTTGTTCTGCTGTCCGAAGCTCCGCGCTACCCCGTCATGCTCACAAACTGACTAGATAAGAACCTATTTAGATTCCCAGTCTGTGGTATTGGCGCAGCTGCTATAAAAAGCCAGCTAACCGTTACGAGTCAAGAGTTTGTTCCACAGCCCTTCTCATTCATTCAATTCGCCAATTGTTTTGGCCAATACACTAAGTCACTTGTTTTGATTCTTACAGGGAAAATGAGATGCAATCGCTGAAACGAAATCAAATACAACATGGAACGGACTGAGCCTTCGTAGCGGAAGGGCTAAACGGTTTAGTTTAGAAACCAACAGGTAGAGATAATCTCCAGGCTCGTTGGGATGGTAAACCGAAAATGGGCAAGATGAAATTGTCAGGACCAAATGACGTAAGGAGTGTATCGAAAAATCAATGCGCCATGTATTGGTTTTTATTGTGAATGATATAATGTTAATAACACAGCGTTGTTGGTGGATGTAATGCTCGTTGGCATATGAAAGTTCCCTTGGTCATTTGGTTGCAGGACTTGCCTTGAGAAGAAATACCCATGGTAGTCGAAACGTTGGCGCATTACATCTATCAACAACGCTGTATTGTTAACACTATATCACTCACGAGATGAAAGTGCATTCAGAAGAACTTGGCGGAGTTGAGAATAAGTTCCAGCCTGTTCCAAATAGTTTCGTAATGATCAAACATTGGTTGCTTGCATCATCGTCCAGTCATGCGATATGTTATTTGTCTAAACTGTCCGCACACCTGACTACGGAACCAGATGAGCTTATGAACTGGGGATTTGCCTAAGTAGAGAGCTGAAAGGGCAAAGGAACAGCAAGCACCCTGGCGAATAACGCGGAATGATAGAACGGAAGAATTACGTCTTTTTCTGCGGTTTCGGAAAAGCTTATTCAAAAGTCAGCAAACCAAGCTAAGAAAGGAAATCAGCACCCGAGAGAATGAGGCGTTTGAAGTAAAAGTGATTTAGAGATGAAGTTAGAATGACCGGCACAATCAATAGATAAGTATTCAACCCAAATGACAGAGTTACTTAGTGACTGGCCAAGAGAATCTACTAAACGAGATATAACATCATGGTCGCTCGTTCAACATTTGCAATCTAGTCGGAACTGATCGGATGGAATCTCAGCGTGGCTTGACAAGAGGCAGAAAAGGGCAAGCTTAGTAGGCCTCAGCAAAGCCAAGCCGACGGAAACAGAACGGATTAGTCAAGAAATAACGGTAGATATTGTTTTCTTTGGAATCGGAGAAACTTGTTGTTCTTTTCCAACAAGCCGGGATGGAACACGAAAGTAGAAAGTTTTAAATGGGAGAAACCATTAGCTCAGACTGACAGGAGGAATTGATTTAGTGGGATAAGGCGTATGGCACAGCCGTGGCTACAACTTTCCGTTATGTTTAAAGCCAACACATGTAGGCGAGGGATTTTTTGAACTGTGGCTAGTTAACTGATTGCAGCTTAAATGCAGTCGACATTGAAGAGATGAACGGGAAACATTTTATAATGAATCTCGCAATCCGGACTGCTTTGAATTTGTTCAGTAAAGGCAGACCCACCATACGTGTTCATGCTTTATTACCATCTGATTGCACACTTATTAGTTCGATAAGCGCGGTCATTTCATTTTCGCGGATGTCGTCCTCACATTCTGTCCGAAAGAACCTTTGAAAGACTGAAAACGGTCAGAAATTTTCTAAAAATGATAATGATGATTAGGACGTGAGTGGAATCCGACAGAGCTGTATGCCTGAGAACGCTCGAAATGAAACACTGGCAGAGGTCTCTTTGTCTGGACGAAACGTCGCCCGCTTCGATTGAACAAGAAGCGGGTGACCACAGTTTAGAAGGGTCAGCACGCGATTTGATGGACTGGATATTTTGCTGGCTATCTGGGGCTCGGCCGGGATCTAAGGTTTTGCGGGTGGTACGGTAGTATGACTCTTTCGAGCCGAAATTAGTAAATTCGGATATCGATGACTGGCTAAGATTCAAGGTGATCAGATGAGGATTGTTATTTGGGAGAGACTCAAAGAAGAAACTGAAGTAGTACATTACCAGGTGAAGTCCAAGCCCACATAGCGGTATAAACATCCGTGACACTGCTGCCACCGGTCACGAAAAAACGACTAGGAGAGCAAGAGAAAGCTTTGCGGTAAATACAGTTGCATGGATAAGGACAGATCGTATGTTATTTGATAATTCGTGATGACTTCACATATATGATTACGCTTACACTTAGTTCACGCTCCGGAAATGATAAACATGTGAATTATTCAGACAGGAAATTCACCACATCTTCTGACTAGCCCATTCTGGTCAACGATGCAATACTGATTTTGATGGGTGGAATGCCAGGGCAATGGGTAGCGGTTTGCGGGAGGCATGGATCACGTATGTGACAAAATCAACAACGCAAACATGTGGGTTTCAAAATGTTGACAAAATTCTCTTGAATGCAAACGACCGATGGACATACAATGATAGTGATAGGATGCTGGGATGTTATTCATGACAACTTGAGGGTTGTTGATCAAATTCATTTTTGTTGACCCACGGAACGACCAAATACACGGATAAAACTTCCCGGAAGTGGGTAATTCCCTCGTATTGCTTGGTGCAGTTATGTAAACCCCCACTGAATGTCGTACTATCCATCTTGCTTCTATGTGTCTGTGGGGAACCGACGAACCCGATTGTTGAAAGACGGTCTGCCGGTAAGTTGATCTATTATCATGTGAGCCACTTACTTGAATTCCAAATTGGCCAATTTCAGAGTGACACAAATTCATGCCGTTATCAACCTAAAATAGTTTCATTATTTAGAGAATAATAGGACTTAATAAGATTTCTAAAGAATTCATTCTACAGTGTCATCGGCCAACTCACTACTTAGTCATTCTCCGACACTTAGACGTTAACCTGGTGGTCATAACTCTGAGGTCTACAAAATCCATCGACGGATGCGGGTGTCATGTCCTACGGAGTTGAGACTCAACACAATCCACGGACAGCTTGTCCTGTCGGGCTAATGGCTAGAGCATCTGACTTATAACCTTTCATCAGAGCGTGGTTGATATGCACTACGGTTGCCGGTGAATCGTAACAAAGATAAAAACTTGCACAGTGCCCCCATGGTTCCCTACTGGTAAGATTGGGGTTCAAAACGCTCAAGACCGCCCAACTAAGCTTTCAGTGGCTTGCCGAAAAGCCTGAACTCAAAAATAACTGTTGCCGTAAGTGGAAGGACCTCAGTACATCCGCGTCCCCGAAGTTCCATTCGTGGTCATCACTGAATGCACAGATAATAGATATCGGTCAGGTTCAGTGGAGTTCACGGTTGGAGTGTGAGATGGAATTGTTAATTTGATGTTGCACTTGCATTCTACCGGATATCTACAAGAATTTCCGAAGTTTTAATCACTGAGCTAGATGTCTTGAACGCCAAGTTTACTGAACATCCAAGTTTGTTAAATTTTTTGGGTCTATTATTGCATTTTTAGAAAAAGGACTAAAGAATCAGGTGAAAATATTCCACTAGATTCAAAACTTCTCGAAACACAGTGTATCTCTGCCCAACTTCTGCATTCCAACCTTGTGAGAACCTTTATAGCTGAATCTTAGCGTTGAGCTCGTGCGCAATTTTCTGTAAGCTATAGGGCATCTTCAGAAAATGGTGTTATCATGGCCGTTGATGATAGATAGGTCCCTGTATCCCACAACGAAAAAATATGTGAGTACGAAGAACGGCAATGCGCTGAAAGGAATTAGATGGTGGCCAGTGAACTTTTGTCGAGCGATTACACGAATTTGAATAGGATCACGGTTTATTAAAATCTCTGTTAGCAATCATATTCGATAAATAAAAGCAAATAATCACATGCACATACAAAATCTTGATCAAAATCCTTGTTTTCCCTCTGTCGCAGGTGTATTGTATTGTGTTGTACAGACTTTTGCATGCAATAAATAATGTCGCATTTCAGTCAAAAGTGAGTAGACGCGCAAGGCGCGGGATACTGTCCGGAGCAGCTTTGCTGTTGAATGCATATATAACCGGCCAATCAGAACCATAGAGACAGGTGACTGCGAAGTTCAAAAATGCTTCGGATGTCATTGGCCGGCGGTGAACAATCGGACAAGGTCACGGTGTTTGGATGTGAATGTCGCCGGTTAGAATCATCTCACGGCCGCTCAACCCACTTGGCAGTCCTCCGTTGGCAGCGGCCCGTTTCCTGAAAGATGCTATGCATTGTTACATCATTAGTAAAGGAAGTAAAAAAGATAAAAGGCATATTTCATCAGTAGGGTTCTCCTTATTTTCCTTATAAACACGTACTTTGCAAACACGACCCAAACGTGAACTTATTTAGCCAGCTGCCATGGACCTCTCATTGTCTTCAGCTGCGCAGTTTAGGGTCGAGTCATTCTATTTCGCATTGGTTGTCCGTATCCGTGAGTTATTGCACGAAACATACTCATAAGTTTCATTTGAAAGTAGAAATCACAGAGAACATAGTCCGTCTGACGCGGATAGAAGTAGCTGGCTCTAATGCATTTTTATTGTTCCAAACTATGTTCCCTGCGGGCTCACATCATGCTTGTCCCACTTAGGTTTCGGATAAAAAAATAAGCAAATCTGTGAACTCATCCATGGCTGCCTTATTTATAACACTGTAACTCGAAAGTGATAACAGAACCAATTTTGTTTTGTCTCCAGTTAATGCGAAAGATGTTCTGGCTTACGCCATTACAATTAAGAGTAATGTGCTCTCCGTACTACGGACACGTGCATTTGCGCATATTCAGAATGTCACATTTCAGAAGCTTGACGATGACACCTCCATGATCTGAGGTGTTTGCAATATTGAACAATTTTGACATAATTCTCAAACGTTAAAATTTTGCAAGTGTCTCTAAGAAAAAAGCAGAAATTCCAGGACAGAATTCGCATTCATCGGCCATGCAAATTCGCAAAACTAACACAGATTCGATCGTGCAAGACAGTTCGTTGAAAAAAGAACGCAGCTTTGAAGCAATATTCATTTTGGACTTTCACCATGTTTTCCACAGTTACTCTAAAACACTGGATTTATTTTTTACCAACAACCAAATTATTTATTTTTCATTTGTTAGGCGACAAATGTACAACGGTTCAAGAGAAGTGCTACAGTCACTGATAAGCTACTGATGGGTGAAGTAACGGACGGTTAGGATGATTTGAACCTACGACTATTGCGTCCATCGTTCACGATGTCAGCGGTTTGTAAACCGACAGAGCTGTTTTCAACTGTTCAACCGGCGGGAATTAGAGATCAGCCTAAGAAACATGAACGGCATTGTGAATTGGGGCCAGAAGTCTCGATAACGAGTATATCAATAATCCCAAGTTCAATCAGGAAACTTGTCGTCCTGGCAGTGTGGTTGACGAGACGTCTCCTCGTAATACCGTGCCATGTATACGCTTTGGTGGTCAACCGGATTAGGTCGTGTCAATTTCCACAATTGACAGCTCTCTCTTAGCCGCGGACTCCTTCTCCAAAATGATGTGCACTGTTGTTTCCTTAATAAAAAAAGCAACAAATGAAACGCAGAAAAACTCCAGGTTCTCCGGTCATACAACAGTCTGTGGTGAATGTCTAGAGTGCAACAATGAAAATTATGTTCCATATTCAACTTGCCAGGTTTTCCTCAATTAGGTATGACCGCTAATGGCCAGCAATATTTTACTTGCGAGTGGAGGACCCCGTGACTGGCTAAAAATATTACACGTGGGTGAGGAAACGACACTAAGCCTAACACTGGTTGGAATAGCATACGATAGACGGGGACTGAAAAATTCCGTATTGAAATTATGTATGATGAGTTCGGATCAGTGTATCATCATTACTTCACCGAAAATCTATTCCATCGAATTTTACATCACCCTTAAACGTCTCCTTGGGCATAAGATTCCACAAAGATGGCATAGTACAGACGGTCACACACCGCCCAAGAGGAAGATGGTCGATGATCTTACTTGTTCGCAAAATCCTGACGTTTCGGTACACCGAGACCAGATTCGATTCAACTAATCCGGCAGAATAAGTTCGCTTTTCCACGGAGGAAATCACTTGGAAGAAAAATCAATCGGCTATGAAGAAAGAAAGATGTTTCACTATTAAACTCAAGGGTTTGATTAGAATTGCAGAAACAAAGGATCTTGAAATGTTATGCGCCAAAATTCTTCTTTAGTTTCCGTCAGATTTGGAGCAAAAAGAAACCACTTTGTAGCAGAAATGTAACCATAAATGGACAGAACCGTCCATAACAAAGTTCTTCAAATCAGAGGAATTCCCGTTTTAGCTCAGTATCACAGAAGAGAATGCTGTTTTCAGTAGAATTGATTGACTTCCTGAAATAGAATTTCTCCGTGGACTTATGGCTATGGATGCACTTCATTCTGCGTTACTCAATTTATGTGAAATATCTTGAACAAAACGAATCTTACTGAACTGTGAAAAAAATTAACTGGTCACCTATACCGATGAAATCCATATCCTAGACAGAACATGGCCCATCTCGAACTGTTGCGTTCCTATTCCCTCGGTTGAAACATTCGAAAAGTCCCTTCTTTCATGTCATAAAATGCGAATCGATTTTGCCCGACCCAATTCGATTTGCCAAATCACTAACAGAAGCATCATGTGAAACGGACAAGTAAACTTGTTCAATTCAATCCTATCCTCATTCGATTGCAAAGGTGGAGGTTCCCGTTTTCTGTTTCGAGAACTAGGGGGAAGGAGAAATGTCCACGGCGTGATGGGGATTTCTGCACGTGTGACAAGACGCTCAATCAGTATCACTTGTACAGAATTAATTGAACAATTCAATGCAGTCCATCAAGCTACTTGATGTACCACTGGTCTTTCCCATCCTAACCGTATTCATGATAATCTTTTCATTCAGGAGTGTTTGTGGCCCTTTTCCAGGTCGACCATACGGATCGGCAGTTGTCCGTCCTGGAGGGGAGAAATTAGCACATTTCCCAGGCTGCCTGTCACGACGGATCCGACTCAATCTCACAGACTATTCATGCAAACCTAACGAGTACACACACACACACACAGGTTACCGCGTTGGCCCGAAACAGACATCTAGCGTAATGTGCCAAGTGCTCTCGAATCGGTCTAAGAAGATCTGGATGCAAACTAATAGAATGGCGGAAGATATTTTCGTCAACAAATTGGCTCCTGCTACCCGACGTCTGTGTTGGAAATATTAGATTGGACTACACACTTCTGATGGCCTACCAACACAAAGAGATAGGGCCGTACACTGCACCCCGAGAAATAAGTTGTCAGGACACGAATCCAGTAGTTTGCATAAGACGTTTGTCGTTCGGAGGGCGTTTCGCGGGATTCCAGCACACACACACGCACGCACAAAGTTCAGTTATTGGTTTCAATTCTCATACTTTTTGCTAACACTGCTGTTAACTAATGTCTAAACTAAAGAGTAAACGGTGTTTTCAGACAACTCAAGTTTAAGACGGACTTATACGTAACTAATAACACTACGGTGCTTGGTATTTCTGATGTTATGGTCGATTTTCTAACTTTCTAAATGAGGTAATTGCTTCCAATTTTGCAGTCTCGAAAAGTCGGACCTAATCTGTATAGCACATTTTGAATAGCGATGGAGCAAATGTGGTCGCACGGTTGAGGTTAACGGCTGTTAGATTGAAAAGCCACAGATGAGTACACGTTCGTTTGTTGTTTTCCATTCGAACATGGGACCACTCATTGCTGACTTGTCACGCGTTGAACACTTCATTTACTTAGGACAAACAGCCGAAATAGCACGCATTGGACAAATGAATTTCAAGTTGTCATGGGTTGCTGGTAAAATCACAACAAACGTCTGCCAAAATGAGCTTAAGCGGTTCGGATGGCAGCACCAAGAATGAAGAAGCGCAATCCGACAGCGGGGACAATCTAATGCTTCGGCCAGACGTGCGATGGCCACTCCAGGTGCCGGCTGAAAACTGTTTGTCTTGAAACTGTATTGCCTGTTTGTCGATTGCGAAAGTTCTGAACGTTAAGAACGTCGACGTCTGCCAAGACTCGAATTCAAGCCCGTGTTTATATTCTCATCCAACCGTCTCCTCGTTCCAAAGATAATGGTGGTGATCAGTGTGCTCACCTGTTAGATGTAATGCGTGAACAGGCAGCTCTCTTAGACTAAGGATTCCCACTGGCTTGGGAACAATTTCTGAGGGATGACATATGATCGTTACAGGTCCCCGGACAAAATTTAACATGCGCCTCAGGGACTGAAGAACTTCATGTGATCATGCAAAGTTTCCGGTACGAAAACGAAGTTGGATAGACACTTTTAGTCAAATTTCGGCCATAGATCACATGCCTAAACAGATTTACCCAGTACAAACAAAAATTGTTCGAATCGGTAATCCCGTATATTTTTGCACACACACACACACGCACATTATTTCGTCTTGGACAAACAAGCAATCCACGAAAACTTTTCTTCCGCGTAGTTTCAAGCACAATCTAAGCGGGCTTACCAAAACAGGTCGGTTGGACCGCACCAGTTTTTTCTCATTCCCGCCTAATCCGGACCCGTGAACAAAGCCAGGCAGTGGGAAGAAGTTTGAACATTTAGTACAAAACTGACAAAGTAATCTCCTACTCGTCAATCGCTAAAAGGCGTTCGTATTTTTTAGGTCTCAGAGATGGAAAACAGGGGTCTCGGTAACTGAACCGAACCTAATTAGTCCTGGACCTAAAAAGCGAAGGGCACAACGCCCAGGGTTTTTGTTTCATTCACGAACGACATCACTAGCCTGGATGCGAATCCTGTCCGCAGTATCGGTCTGTGCCAGTGGAAGGTTTGATGACCTGCGTTCCCGGTGCACGTACACCTCTTGTCCAAAATCTAGATCAAGGTTGAGCCGAACGCTTATTGGGAGCGTGTGGACGGCCAACCGCGGATCGACAGTACTGGCCGATAACATGACCGGGATAGCTCATACGCACCGGATTGACCGGATCAACAGCCAATCAGAATACGTTAGTCGTACAAACACTTAGATCAATGATATCTGTTCAGTGACTGTACACACATGACTAGCGTGCCATGGTTGTAGATTGCTATTTTTAGAACGGACCAATGAATTCATCTCGTACATTGTACTCCTCCGGTTCAAAAAACGTGTCACTCTTTAACCAATTGTCTAAGTGCACGTAAAACCGATGTCTTGGCGTTTTCTTTTCTTTGTTATTACTGTTAAATATGACAGATTAGCAAAAATTTCCATATCATTTGATTTTTGTTATTATGACAGATACATTTGCTAATTGATTCGCGAGCAATTGGCCGGGAAAATGGTGAGACCCAAAAGGGAAAACCTATGACAATATGAATTCATTTATGTTCTATTGATTAAATGTGAAGCATTGTGTGTGATCCCTGGACATTAATAATAATAATAATGATAATAATAATAATAATAACGACAATAATAAAAGTAAGGAAATTGTAAGATTCGTTCGGCTGTGGAAAGTATTTGACCCCACGAAGATTCGAATCCACGCATTACGGTCCTCGTGATTCTTATCACCTTAGCTACGGGACCACCCGGTACGGTGTTCGGACATTTCATTTAAGCAAAAATGGTTACCAGCCCCAAATTGCCTGAGCACATGGTACCAATTACAGCGAATTTCGGGCAAGTTGACGGCCAGAGCAGGATTTCCCTGTGAATCGACCTTTATCTTCAGCTATCTGAAAATTCATCTCGGCCTGTCAAGACCAAGTCCGGCTCCAATGTCCTTAAATCGCTCGTCAAGCTCAAGCGACCTGTCATTTCCCTCTCCGTTTGGTGTCCAGGATGAGCGAAGTTCAGTTGCGGAAAACACAGCCTTGAAAACCCCCGTTGAAAATTCAATGTAGCGAATATTGGGAACCCGATTTTTGTCTCAATGAAATTTCGTGAATCACGTGAAACTTAACTCAAGGACCAATAATATAAACCTTCTAGCAATTCTTGGAAGACGGTTGGAATGAAGACGCGCCTAAAAAACTTCAAGACTTGATTCATAGTTTTATGATAATCCACTTTCAGTAGCCCAATCGTGTGTGGAGCTGGCATGAAATCTCTTGACAGTTGTCTTTATTGTTGCAAGCTACATTGTGCATTTAGTTCTCATTCTCCTGATGATTGCTTCTGTTCGAAGTGGAACATTTCGTTCGAAAGGCGAGGGTCAAATGCATAAGTATTTGTGAGGTTCGGATGTGACGATCACGGGTTCGATTCCTCCCACGGTTGGTAGATTCCTCTGATTGGAAATCCTCTATTGGTTCGGGGACGCTTTTCTGAAAATAATGTACACTGTTGTTTCATCAATAAGGGAAACAAAATATTTAAGATAGAAATACGCCTTCAGCTTCTCTGATTCATCAGATACCTCAAGAAAGCTGTGCTGACTACTTTTATGTATATCATGCAACTACCTCTCCAATCCAATTCAGATTAGGTTCATGAATGAGAATAAGTCCTCGCCAAACCGGGTTAACTGGCGAAAATCCGTGTTCATTTTTCGGTACATTAACAGTCGCTCTTCCTCTCTCTTAGTTCCATTGGTTGCAAGTGAGCCGCGTTTATAAGGCTGATGGGAGTCGCAGTTATTTGCAAGTTTTTCTGGGGAAAACCAGCGCCTGATCTCTGACCCATTCGTTAATATTGGGCATTCTCAGACCCACTGATGTTCTTTATAATCTCCAATGTGATATCGATATCCAAGACAGTTGGACGAGGTTCCACTGGTTTCACTTAATCAAGAAATCAATCAAAAAGATTCTCCTATCCGTCAACTTGGAACTGCTTCAAGCAACCATCGTTGTTAAATCTGTGTTCCGTGGGCAGACAGACTCTGCTTCTGCTTTTAGGCTTAGCAACCGTAAAGAGTGTTGCAAACTTACATTCCAACATAGTTCATCTCTCCCTCGCATCGTTTAGCTTTACCGTATCCCGGTATGCTTCCACGAGTTAGAGGATTCGATCGTGTCATCAAGTCCCTGAAGCAATTGGCCTGTTACAATGAAACTGCTAATCATGCATTTATGTCTTCTATTGTCCGATAGATTATCATACATTTTGCCATCAACCATTTTCTTCAAACACTAATTCCAGGCTTTTTACTCATTCCTCCACTCGTCCGACATTTGGATTATCCAATTCACTAAAATTGCACACCAAATGACAACCATATGCCGTGTCTTGTTTATCGGGCATAAAGCGGTCACATAGATCCCGTTCATGGATAGAACTTGCATTTAGAATCCGTGCATCTTTAGTCTCTCCGCTCACACCTCTATAACACCAGTCCCATTGTCCCAACATGCTCCGATTCACATCTATTTTTGTCTCCATTTTTCGTTCACACATTTCACATGTTCGGGGTGAAAATTCACTCACATTTGGATCCGCGAAAATTGTTACTCGACCGGATTGGTGATAATAGAATAATTCACCGCGGAAAATCGTCGGCGACTCGGATGTGAATTGGGTTCAACTTCGTCACTTTTGGGGTTAGATATTATGAAGAGTGACAGGGGATTTTGATCAGGTGTAAAAATACGCTAGCGCTTAAAAAACCGAGCATCACTGACTTAGACATTGTCCTGTGAAAGCTTTATTACGCTTTCAGAACGTGCGTAAGGGCAGTCATGAAAGTTATTTATGCTATCGGGAACACAGAAAAACACGTGGGAGAAAACTCACAAAACACTGATTGTTTGTGCTTAGCAGTAAAAATAATTTGGATAGAAGACAAACAGTAAGTGCAATCGATTCTTTTAGCATTTATTTCATTCATTGTTGAAGCACTTGTGTGCACCATTTTCAGGCGAGGGAGCACACCCAACAAAAGACTGTCAAGTGAAGATGTTGACCGCTGGTGTGAGGATTCAAACCCGCGACCATCACGGATGAACACCGCTCCCTCACTTGCTTGACCACGGTCGCCGAAAATGGTCAATGAGATTGGTGTAGTGGTTTAGCAAAGTGATTCTTTTATTTCAATTTTTGCATAGGTCTCTTCTCCCAAACGTGTTGCTCGACAGAAGAATTCGGATCATTATGTCCCCTTGATCACATCATCCAGCCGGAATTGCTAGCCTTTCAATTCCGCAGTCATATCGGAATGCGATCAGATTTCGGATGACGCGACAGCTACGCGTCGATTCTTGAATCTGTAGGCAAGGTAACATTTGGCCTAGATCGGTAATGTTTTATTATTCGATGCTGTAGGCGATCGGGTTAACCAACGAATATTCATTCGGTCGGTCACGAAGTGGAGACATCTGACTACGGAGATCCAGCGAATGTGAACAGGATGACCGTTGTCAGTACCGTTGCTCAGCAGTTCTAACAGGTATCACCATTTAGCCACACTCGCGCAGTTTTTCCATGTTCTGGAAATCTGGTATGCTTGTGAATGAACTCCTGACGGAAGTCTTTTATTAATGCTGCTTTTTATCATTTTCCGATATTCTTTTGAGATATCACCTGAACAGACTGAATGAGCTCAGTGATATGGCGCTCGGTCAACACGCGGTTTTTACCTCAGGTAAAAAGAAGCTCGTACACGTCAACTACTGTCACAAGGTACTGAATTTGTCCTCGAGACAACGATTTCGATAGAGTTGTTCGGTTGTCAAGAGGCAGTGCTATCCAAAAAAATTGCTTCCACTTGAAAAATTATTGTCGCAAACGGCACATGGTGTCCAGGTTAGCAGAAAGTAGTTTAATTGACACGCACCCGAGTCTGATGGAGCTGTTGCAGGGTGAAACTCGATGAAGGATCGCGTTAAACGAATCGCGATCAATATAGACGATAGTGGATGTAACACGATCATGTCAGACAGCGGGCAGGCACATGCGGCAAGACCATCTTGAGGCCAGGTCATTTCATTGGCTGCTAGATGTCAGCTAACACACAGGAGCGATTGGTAGGCAAGAAAGCGGAATTACAAACTGAGAATGTCACAACGGGAATTGTGCTAACCAATCAGCATTCTGTGGTTTCGCATTTGGGATTTCTCAGTTTCATGGTTTTCGGGGCCATGTGGTCCGTGGGTTTGGTATTTAGATAGCAAACGTTCTGTCCTCGGCGGAGGTAGAACCTTCGGTTCAAATCATTCAACCGATATGATCGCAAAATACACTCTTATTTGTCCGGATCTTCATAGAATGTTCATGGCATGAGAAGATTTTTCGGATAACATTTTTAGTTGCTGGGTTTCCAAGATGTGAGTTTGACGAACATTTGACAAACAGAATCCGGCAAAGTTCACAAGATTTTGTCATTTTGAGTAAGAATGCATAGATTAATGAGTACTTTTTCCGGATCCGTTACGGGCAATCTGTTTTGTCATCCTCAAATGAGTGGCATTCACCTCGAGCATAGCCAAATACAGAGATGTAGAAACCCAATCAGTGACATTGTCAGCATCTGCCATTCTGACTACAAATCTGATTGGAATAGGACGTATCGAGAGCATTCATGGTGAATGCGTCTGGTTCACGTCCACTCTTTCAAACTCTTTCAACGTACCACGATATCAAATCTGCTAAAGTTTGTCACGCGGACGAATTGCTTTTTTTAATCCTTTACTTCTTTTTGAATGTTGATGCGAAATTAAGCAATAAGCGTCTACATCTCATCATAATCGCATTAAATGAGGCTCTAACTGACCGGCGGCAGTGATCAAACGGTTAAGGTTGCGGCATTTGGACTTGAGGATAGCGGTTTCGATTCCTTCCATCGTCGATCAGCTTTCCTATTTGGCAGCTCACTATTGGCCATGTCCCCTCCACTCTTCCTGAAAAATAATCTACACTTTCGTTCCATTAATAAAGGTTATATTAAGATCAAAAGTAGAAAAAGGTAATCCCTGGGTCATAAAATAATTATCTCATTCCAACTCGTTGAATGTCGTTGGGGCGTCCGAATCGAAACCCATTTACTCGGCATGCATTATTACATCCACGGTGCGCGACAAACCGAAGCACTGGTTTGCAGTACAGAAGCACAAAACGGTTAAAGGTCACAACTTGGTCTGTCTTTCATGGCTGCACGAACTTTAATCGATCAGAATCTAATACGGTTGATAAGAGACTAGCTGTTCATACTCTCTATCCCTTACGATTTTGAACAATGTCCACGAGTAAACATTTTGTTGACATCATCACGCGGACGTGATATTTATCGATTCGCATTCCATGTTTCCGAATTTTTCAACTGATATCCACAAAATTCCAGTCATGTTTTAAATTTTTCTCCCAAATATACCTAGAAAATCCAGTAGAGTTCTTGTCAAAAGAATAACTTCCAAAAATTAGGATACCTTCGGTTCCGGTTATTTCATTCTGGCCAAACCAATTTAAACTTTCGCATGATTCTGTCTACCGCATCGATAACAAAACTCATTTTTGTGACAACGAGAATACCGCAAATGCACACCTGACTAGTACATATTTTCGTGGAGTTATAGACTATACACGTATGGCGCACGTTTTTTGCTCAAATCCACACAGCTGGTGACCTCGTGTCTGCTCAAGGTTATTCAGCATGTGATCGGTAAATTGTCGCGTTGTGCGATTGTAAACAGATCCGAAGAGAAATTCGTACCAACCATTGGCATTTCCTCATTCACTTACTATCCATCCATTCCAAACTTCTTGTTCTGGCTCACGTCCCGTACTTTTGTTTTATCACATCAAGTTGACTGTAACGTTGGTACAACCTGACCTGTCGTCCTTGCCACGAGCGTGGGTTTGCTATTGCCTGGCTGTGCGTATCGCCCTTTGTTGCTTCGCTGATTTGCCGCCAGAAAGCGGAGCAACAGGACCCGAAAGGAACACCGTTGAGATTTGATTATTGTACATAATTAATGTGTTCCAAATAATATCCGTAGCAGTTTGGATTTGCCTTTGTTTTGGATTGGGTCCATTTGGTCGCTACGCCTCGCTCTAACGCTTGCTCGAAGGACCTATGGGACTCAACAACCTTGACAACCGATGATAATGAAATTACACAAACAAACCGGCTAACTTAGGCGAGCCCGTAAAAAACAATCTCCAGGTGAACCAAACCGTTTTGTTTTGGTTGTATCTCTTCTCTTGTTTTAGTTTTGTCAGACCAATGTAGGGATGGCTTGGTTCCCTGTAAGGCTAGGAGTGAATTGCCGCTAGCTCATCTGAAAGGCAGCTGAAAGAAAAACCAGAACACCGACAACTTCTTGAGATCGAGGAATTGAAACTGGCGCTTCCAGAATAGATTGAAAACAGTCTGTCTGCTTCCAAAATGAGATTGGTTGTGAGGAACACTTGTATCGATACCTGCGGGGTGTCGGTATTTAAGGCCCCTGTTCATTTGACGGCAGAAGGCTCAATTAACTGCCCAAGATTAAACGGGAATTTTTTCACTGGTAATTCATTTACGTATTGAAAAACTTGTCAAGCATTTTGAATATTGCCTAGAGAACCAGGTTAGGGACGATGGGCAAAGACTCCTGTATATATTACGCTATTGCAAGGAGCAAGCCAGAGATGCCATAGAGAAGTGCGTCTTGCTGTCTTCAGAGGTTGTTTATAAAAAAGGCCAGAGATGTCCTGAGAGATCTGTGCGAACAAGAACACATGGTTTCTAGATGGTCTATCGATGGTTTATTGAAGGGACTGGAGTCAGTTCCCAAAGACTCTGACAGGCTGATGAAGCTATCATTTGGAATGTTCAACTGCAAAGTTGCCCTCGCACAAACGAATTGCCTAGATGATTTGAATTCATTGCAAACAACGGAGCCGGTCGTCCGAGCGTTACCCAACCGGATCCAGGACGGTCGATGATGTGATGAGATTTGAAAATGATCCTTAGTTCAGTGACCTGCAGGTTTTACTGTCCCATGAAGCTTGGAATTCCCGAAGTACTTTTGGAAAGCTGACTTCTGACAGCCTGCCTTAGAGGAACGTTTGGGCGCCTAACTGGAAACAGAATTTACGGTAAGGTCATTGAGATACCTTGCTTCTCAATACGACAGAAGGCTTTGGTCCAAGAACCTCTGCTGAAGTGTACCGCAATGAATCCCACCTACTGGATAAATGTCATCGTTTCCTATCAACTGGTTCTTCCGGAAAATGAAAATTGCTTAAGGAGGTGAAAGCGTGTTTTTCCTGTTTGGGATGCGGCCACTTGTCGGCTCACTGTCTCATTTCAGAATCATGTCCCAACCCCGATTGTCGAAGGAGGCATCATCCATTACTGAATGATGCAGGCATCAGACTTACCGTCCGGAATACGTGCGAAACTGATAGAGAGAAACGGTGACAATCAATGCACAGCCATCAAAAAGCCAGTCGATCAGTCACCCAACCATTGTGCCACAACCGTAAGATCCGAATGGCGTATTGGCCTGGGTGTTCTGTCAGTGCGAACTGAAGGAACGAAGGGTTGCGTGGAATCCTATGCCCTACTGGATACAGGTTCAAATGTGGCCATCACTTGGAGAGACCTCTTGGAGTTATCGGGTCTCAGGGCCTCCCTAATGTGCTGTAAATTTTGGCCGTAAAACATACGAAAACGGGATTTTGGGATTACCGAGTTGGTGTTAACTTGGTTGTCAGGGCAAGAATACGTATGCCTCGAAGGAACGCTCTGAGTAAAAGGCCTCGTGATCCAGTCGGTTAGAAACTGTTATGATGCTGACGTCCTTTCGTGACTTCATCTGCGGTGCGTGCCGAGGAATCAGGTAGCGAATGTTAGGGTCTTTATGAGCGCGGACGTCCCTGAAGTACACTGGGCATTGGAACAAAGTTTCGGTGGGCGAAAACAGCCCTGTGACATTTGGATGCTGTTAGGATGGACTGTACCTGGACCAGTCGATCACGGCGCATCCAGTGCCAGGAACATATATCACATCAGGACGCCGAGGTAGATTCATTGACAAGGCAGCTCAATTTATTCTAAAGCGAGTCTATCGATGCTAGCTTTTTAAGGACCGCTTCTTCGATTGAACACCAAATGGGAATGAAAATAGCCACAGAAAGACGGATAGTGCGAGATTGGATAACCATGATGAGATAATTCAACGAAATTGCCGGATAATCGCACGGTGGCGAGTGAAAGAGTGAATGGCCTAAAAAGAGGATCTTTAGGGGAACAGGAATTCTTTGTTGGCTATTCAAGTATAATAAGGGGTATATTAGTAATGGTAACGCGGAGACCATGTCTAATGGACACCTAAGAAAGAACTGCGAGTCTAGATGGTGCCTACCACAACACAAACCCTAAAAAGTCAAACAAGCTGCTTGTGGTGTTCGACTGCTCCGTGAGGTTTCAGGACTTTCCTTTGAATGGTTACTTGTTGAAAGGACCCTGACACGACGACAAGCCTGGCGGGCGTGCTTCTCCGATTCTGAAAGAACCCTATTGCCTTGACAGCGGAAATCGAGAAAATGTTTACGAAGGTACCAGTGCCAAAAGTCAGGAAGAGGAGTCTTGAGGTTTCTGTGGTCAGAGGGTAATCCGTTGAATGGCAGTCTGGTTGATCATCTAGTGACATCATTTTCACTTGGCGCAGCATCATCTCCATTTTTTCCGAACTTTGCTCTGCACCAAACCGCAACTGAATGGAGATATTAGTATGAAAAACATGTCATCCTAGCGGTGCCGGACAATGTCTACGTTGGCGAAGGCTTTGTATCTATGCCAACTTTTCATGACACGATGTTCAAAGTTCAGATCAGCACCTTATTGTCAGTGTAGGTGGGTATACATTCATAGGAAAGGACTCGAAATTGTCCCAGAATTTGAACTGACTAGTTCTACCTTATAAATTGACAATTCCAAATTCATACCAGAAGGTACCTTGGAGTTGGAACGGAACACCACCGAGGATAACTTCCAATTTACTTTCAGTACCCAGGTAAATCCACTAATACGTCAGCTATTGTTGTCAATGGTCTAGTCAATAGTGAACTCACCGAGGATGGTTTCGCCCTTCATTGTGCCCGGTAAAACGAGGTTGCAGCAATTTTAACGCGAAAGGATAGGTTGGAACGAGCAGATTGCAGAATTGCAGCTGAGACTTTGGGACGAATGATCCCGAAGTATGTGAACTCTTGGAAACCTAAAAATCTCTCGATATTTGCCCAAATGCAGCGCCGCAGACGGCGGAACCCAGCATGGTGAATGACGCGATGTCTCCGAGGTCCATTATGTAACGACCGCTTACGTCAGAGTTCTCTCCAGTACTTTTTTCATGTTGTTGGCTGCATGTCTCCAAATCCAGATCGGCTCTTCTGAAGACTGTAACCATCCCTCGACTGGAGTTGGGCGCAACAAGACTGGCAGTAAGAATTTACAACCACTCGAGGACGAGACGCGAATCGGGTTCGACAAGATATATTTTGAACCATTGTCTTGTACTGCATAAGAAATACAAATGCGAGATTCAACACATATGTAGTGAATCGGTTAGCAGAAATCCACAAACGGTCCAAGCCTTGCCAGTTGCGGCACGTAAGACTGACAATTCATGTAGGATTCCGCTAAAATCTGTCAGAAAAAAAAACACTTCTGACCAGGTGATTCCGGGAAATTTATCTTCATTTCAGAATTCCGCGAAAACAACAACGGGTGTTACCAACCGACAAAGGGAATCCAACTATGCTGAAACACACACGCACGAACACATGATAAGAACATAGTCAGACAGTCGGACAGTAAAAGCAGTCGACTGGACAATATCAACATCAAGTCAAAAGCCATCAGCTGTTCAAGTGTGATGTAGCAATAAGGCGAACCGGTGGTTCACAAATTTGCTGAGAAGTAAAACAAGTCACAATCCCTAAACTTTACGCAGCTGTCTGTATTGTCCTTTTCCACGCTCATGCCAGATCCATGTTCTGACTAGCTGAGCATTCCCGGGCCGAATCAGCCCTGTGCCAAACACCGTTGCTTTTGTTATTTCCGACCGCCTACTGGCTGTGTTGAACTGCCGTTCTCAACTCTCTGAGTTCTGGCTCTGCAGCGCCTGTTTGTTGCTCCCGTGATTTTTGTCTGTTGCGGATTGCTCTGTTGCTTCTTCGGGCTACTGATCCTGATTATTTCGTCGACTACCCTCTCAATCCATTGTTGTCAAACTCTTCTCTATCGTTAGAGAGAACCGACGAGAATTGTACAGTGCCAAGTCAGCTACAGGTATGAGAACTGTCATGACATAAAGCCTTAAAAATATTCATCTACATTAATCAAACCATCGCTCGAAAAATATGTTATGACTGGCTATTAAAGGCGTCTAACACAATGCAAATTATTTACAAAGAACCGATTTGTTATTAAAAATAAATGGTGACACATTCTGGATGAGAATGAAAAACAGAGCTATCAATCCAGAATGATGTTCAAAACTAGCGCTACACCAACAGTAGCCCATGATACGAGGTGAATCACTGTTCACTCAGATCGAAATAAGCCATCCTATATGCTGCTGTTCACTCTTGCAATTACTGTTTCAATGTACTTACGACAGAAAATTTCGCGGAAAAACTGCAAGACATGCCCGTGCACCAGGAGGTAGAGAATTGTTTCTAAACACTTGATAGTGAACAGGTCATAAGGCTCCGGGAATGTAAAGCTTATGGTCTGATAAGCCACCTATCCATCATCTCATTCACGAAGCCCTTTGGTAGCCTTCGGTTGATTGCTGGCGTTTATTTCTAAACAGCTCTCAAATGTTGACGATCCTATGTTGTGAACGATCATTAGCTCTATTCACGAACACAGGGAGACTTCCATCAGACAGTATTCTCTTTCGACAAAACAGAAGAGCATGTCACCAGATGCGATCATTTTGTCATCTTGGTATACGCTACAACAGACTGCAGCACTGGCATGCAAAAGACCAATTTCATGATGAACTCATCACTTCAGTTCGGAAGATCAAATGTGGTAATTTTTATGCAATAATCAGAAGACATGGTGAACCGGAAGCCTGTTTAGGTGAGCGCTGTGCCTTGCCTGCTCATAACCGAGAAAGGTTTCTCCATTTTTGTGCGAACAATCATTTATTCCTGTCTAGTACGAATTTTCGACATAGTTCGCGTCACACAGTAAAATGGTGCTCTAACCCGGCCAGGAGCCCGAGTCAGATCGATCGTATTGCAGTAAGCTACTTTAGATCGTATCGATCCACGTACCCCGGTTGGGACCAAGCGGTAGTGTTGATGCGAATTTTGCCACAGCTCAACGGCCTTTGACCCATGCCACAAGCGCGATTGGCTGTAGAACGTCTGTCTGGTTTGGCTCTTCACAACGGCTATGAGCAGAAACTGTTAGATGAACTAAGAAATCCGACGAGCAGCGCTGGAAACGAGCATTTGGATCAAATGAAGTACGTGATGCATTTGGCAGCACGTTTCGCCTGTGATCCCAGAGACAGCGTTCATCAAGTATACTGGATCTTGCAATAGTCGTTTGGTCTAATGGAGCAAAAACCAGTTCCCTAACTGCAAGGAAGTGAATAAGATACGTCGGCAGTTGTAGCGTCAGTTGACAACAAGTCTTAAGAATGACCGTGAAAACTGGTGGGTTAAGGTAGCCGAAGAGATGGAAGTAGCGTCCGATTCAGGTAAAAGTCAAATACTGTTTAAGCTTATACGCGACAGCAGTGGGCGGCGAACTTTGGTTAGTGGATTCGTGTGCGATAGAAGTGGATTGCCCATTCCTGATAGACAACAAAGTCTCGATCGCTGGGCAGAGCACTTCAAGGATCATTTTAGCTGGGCACACGCCAATGTAGTTATTCCAACATCAGCGGCTGTGAATCCTTGGAAAGTGTCTCTTTAATGAAGCATACTACGGCTGAGGAGGGTGAAAGTGGCCATTGGCGAAGACCTTCCCGCAGTTCTCATCAAATTGGGTGAAGTAGCCCTGATAAAAACACTTATCTTCTTGTTTCGTCATATTTGAAACGAGGAGTGCATTTAATTATCGTGGAGTGAGTCAATGTTTGTATCCGTTTTCAAGAAGGCACACGGAGTAACTGCACCAACCATCGTAGGACTAGTTTAATTCCGCTAGTTGCTTAGGTCTTAGCCGCGATTATGCTGCGCCGTTCGATACCAGTTCGCGAGAGCATCATCCGACGCCCCACAATCATGGTCTTTCTGGACTTGAAAGGCGCGTTAAACTGAGTGGATCGAAGAGTATTATTCAAAGCTATCCATAGGATTGGTGTGGCACCAAAGTTTGTGGACCTTTTGCGAGCATTGTACTCGCATACGTATGGTCACAAGAGGGTACACCGTGAACTATCATGTGCATTCGAAACGACTGGTGGCGTTCGACAAGGGTGTCCCATCTATCCATTCCTGTTCAACTTCGTCATGGAAGAGGTAACGGAGGACGCTTTCGGAGGTCTCCGGGATGTAGAAATCGAACTAGGAAATGGTAAGAAGCTGTGTGATCTTGATGACGCAGGTGATATCGTGTGCTCACTATTAAACTAACCGTTAATTTTTCGATGAAAATACAGAAAAGATATCCGGCTAGTGAATCTTCCAAATTTGGCAATCTCATACCGAAGTCGGCTGATTCGTCACTCCACGGAGGATAAAGACATTCATATCGACAGACTGTCTGGTGAAGGAAAGCGCATTTCTGACACTCATCCGACAATATTTCTTTAAGCAGTATTCTACGTTTTGAACCACATTGACGGAATCCCGTGTGGTCGCATGAATTAGGTACCGATCGTTAGACGTATCTGTTAACTGCAAAGACCTATTCTGTCCGCTAAAGAAATAAATATAACCAAAAAACAGTGCATATACATGTAGATATAGGTATGCCATTCGTTTCCACACAATGACGTTAATATTCATACCCCTCTTTTGAGATAATGCCACGTATTATTCTTAGTTATTTGGACAGGAACGTCCCAAAATTATCGATCACATAGAGAATTTGGTTTAATTGTGTGCACTATTTTTATTGTTTGGTGGTGTGGATTTTTCATTGATGTTTCCAATTCTTTTGTTAATCAATTACCTTTGTTTTACAAAGTCAGGCTGAAGGTCAAATCTTGTGCTAAGATGGCGCTTTTTTGAGTGCCTTTCGGTTGCACTCGGCTAGAATTTGAGTCGAAAACCGAACTCGAAACAATTTTGGAAACACCAGGAAGTATCGAATGTTGTGCAGATCTGATCTTTACAATATACTTCTTGGACCGAGTGCGCATACCATCCACTATTTTGGCAATGCAGGTTCTTTTGGGGAACAATTGATGAGAAAGTTCATTCTCCACTTCAGAATGGAGTTAAACGTGTGCGATTATTCTCTTACCGGAAAGTTGCATGTTGATATAGTTGCTAATGCAATTCGTCTTGATGGAAGATGTGATCTTTCCAGAGACGATAGTCATTCGAAAAAGAGCAATCAAGGAGGTGATGTCCATCGCGATCGCTGTAAATTTCATCGATCCTTATTCGATTTTAACAGTTATAAAATTTGTTAAACTAGAAAAAACATGTCACGAGATGCAATCATTTCGTTCACGCTGTTCGATCTTTAAAGCAAGACGTTGAAGTTTGCGGACAATAGGTTGTGAAGAATATAGTAGTTTGAACTGGATGGCAATTTGTATATATACAGTTACCGATGACGTAGAGTGACAGGCGGATGCAGTCTGTGTGGATCAAGGCCAAGGTAGACGAATACTCAAGATCAACGGTTTCTGAGCACAAAGACCTGATTGGTGCATGCTGATAGGTATAGTCAAACTAAATACCAGTGATTTGAGGTTTGTATTGAGTACTAATACTTTGATAGATTGGGCTATGTTCTATAGTTAACTCTACCTGAATCCGTTGAAAATCACGTGATCTTGGTGCAATTCAATTTGATACATTTGCCAAATGCCTGCGTTGTTGCTGATATTCAAGCGTATCGCTTTAGACAATTCACGGATGAATTATTCAGTCGTTTCATTACTGGTATTGTCCATTATGGTCGGTGGCTCTTCTACATCTGACGTTCATTCCTTATCATCACATGGATTCCTAGGTTCTCAAACGGCTCTAATTAACTTTCCCAATATCCTTCACGTCTATGAACGAGTTCTCAAGGGAATATCTAAGCACTTTTATCTACTTCATCACTCCAAGTTTTGTTGCAAAAATGCTTCGTTAGCCTGATCTATTTCACTTATCCACATTGTGACTAGACGTGTTTGCTTCCGAAAAGACGAATAGGCTGACTAACTTTGTAGGCCTCATCGACGTTTTGATCTGTTCTCTGCAAGAAGGATCGCAATACTGCTAGCAACTAATTGAATACCATAACTCCTGGTATGATGTCTGCTGCCATTCGCACACATATGTCCCATTGGTGAAATTTTTTTCTTCCCATTTAAAACGACTGTGTTGACATACGAGAAAAGTACACATGGTTGATTCGCGACTTGTCGTTTAGAATCTCATTGCTTTTGTTAAAACAGAAATCAAGCGACTAAATGCACAAAATTCGAACATTTGCTTTGGTAATAAAAAATCGGTCACGAGATTTGGAAGTTCTCAAAACAACCGAACAGCTCAGAATCAAAACCCAACCATGACGTCTAAGAAGTGAACCATTAATTCAGAAAACATTCTGGTCCGTTCTCATTTTCCGTTCCCAATCATTGTTACCCTGCAGGTTCAACCCACTCTCGAGAGACATAGTCACAAGAATTTGGCCATAGATTGTGTGCGCAGGATCTACTTTCTGTGTTGCTGAGCAAAATTTCTGAACCTCTACCAACCTCCATCCCCAAACCCCAGGCGTTCTATTATTCGACCTAGTTAATATTTGTCTCTCTGCCGAAACTATTCGTCATTGGTGAAAATCAGTGGGACTAAGGTCAACCGTCAGGAAAGGGTTTGACAAATAATGAATCACTAGTTGCGTCTCATTTCTTCTGAAGGCATTCGAGGGATTGTTTCCTAATCAAATTTTAATCGACCTTACTGACGCTTTTGGTTGCCTAGATCGCTGTGGATCTTTCTTAGATAACCTTCCATGAAAACGGCTCAGGTCCATAAGTTGTGATTGTCTTACGCAACCGAGCTCAGTTTGCTACTTTCGATAAGAATAAATTCCCACTCCTTCCAGTTACTTCAGGCGGTTTCCAAAGAACCATTCCATCTACATTTCCGTTCTCTGTGCATTAATAAACTCCCATTTTCCCCAGTATGATTAGTTGTAATTTCTTACTGTCGTTAGAGTGCCAAGTTAACCTGTATGAGCTCAGTAACTGTTTTTCCCCTGTCGTTGAGTGATCTTCAGTGTAATAATGTACCTTTCAATCTTTAGTTTGGTTTCCGGTATTCATACTTCTTCACTGACAGTCCATTGTTGGTAGTTGACAGCAGATATACCCGAAAAAATTTTCCTCTCGACGACTTTGGAGTTCATTTGGTTCCCCGTGTTTCTTGGACCAAGTTTATCGAATCTGTGACTTGCAAAGTGCACAGACCCTAATTCGTGTCTTCTGGGCCGGAAACGCCGAGTGTCATATGAATGTGTTCTTCAGTTTGCTACCGCATGCATTCTTACTTTATTTTTCTGCCACTTCTCAGCACAAGTTTCGTCTTGAACAAAGAGAACTTTTGTTTTCCTTATCGTCAAATCTTTAGAACAGTTTGCATGTTGTAATACAGTTAACAGAGTTACAGGCATTTTGATGCTTGTGACACATTTTCAGATAGTGAAGTATTGTTTTAACGTTTCTATGTCCGAGATTTTTTCCATATTCATCAAATCATTCTAAATTTAGGCTACTCCTTTCACGTGCCTGCCTGTATAGGAACGGTCCTAATCCTTACCTGGTTCGTTTGCGCCTCAAATCGGGTACCAGTAGTTGGGTAATTTGGAGCTCACGTCCGACGGCAGGACTGATGCATTGTTAATCTCTTTTATCTTTCATCTTTTACTTCCTTTATTAATGAAACAGCAACGTGCATCAGTAATGAGGAAGGGGACCGCGGCCAACAAAGGGCTGCCAAGTGAGGAAGTTGACTGGCGGTGGGAGGATTGGAGCCCGTGACCTTGACGTCCGAACGCCACGACCTTATCCGCTGGACCACCGCCTTCATTATCATTTTCTCAAGCCGCCTACTTTATCACAAAGCATGCGGAAGCATGTTTGCATTCTTCTCGAAAATAATATCATTCGTTCGGTTTGTTTTCGAGTCAAAAATTCACTCATATCCACATGGATAAAAAACGGCCATTTGATTTGTCCTGACTTAGCCACCATCCATCACCCTGACAGGATGAACAGCTTTGTTCGGTGTCAGACTATAACTGCTATTCGGGGCTTGCTCTGTGTCTTGGCACATAAAGACCACGTCATGGAACCGAACCAAAAATCGGACTGACGTTTTTCCTGGTCCACACTGTTGCACAACGGAACTTGTACGAAACGGTCGGTGTTTCGGTTGTTTGAACATTGCGTGGCTATTTTTACGCTCTCATTTCTGACATTGAAATATACGATTATCCCTAGAGCAAACACTTTTTCGCGTAAGTTAATTGGAAATCCAAAATTAGAAAAGCCCTGGGTAGGCAAAATTTTGTACGCTTCAGATCGCCGTTCTTTCTAAAACAGTCAGTCAAATAACTTTATCTTTCATCTTTTACTTCTTTTTTATTAATGGCATAACAATATACCTCATTTTTTATGAAGGGGTCCGCGACCAACAGAGAACTGCCAAATGGGGAAGTTGACTGGCGATGGGAGGATTGGAACCCGTGACCTTGACGTCCAAACGCCGCGACTCTATCGGCTTGGCCATCGCCGGCCAATTCTAGTCAAAAAATTGTCCAAACATTGCATCGATTTAGCCTTCATCTACATGGTATTTCACTCGGACTGTGTGTGAGAGAGAGTGATATTGTGTCACACAATGTTTTGTTCCTGTTTGGTCCTTCCTCAATCAAGCTTTCTGAAAGAACTCTGGCACTGGTATAGCACTTCACGGTTGACAATAGCCGATAAGGTATCTCAAGGAACTACACACCGACGAACAAAGAAACAAACAAACAAACAAACAAACAAAATGATGAGTTTCTCGCCTCTTCCATTTGTGAAATGTGACAGTTCGTTTCTCGGACGAACCAAAACAATACTTCCCATTAGTATGAGTGTTTCTGATCGCAACTGTCGAGGCATGAAAATGTTAATAGACTTGTGCAAAAGCGATTGAATTTCAATGATCTGTTGATTCTCGACAAGAAATAAACATGATGTTTGTTATTTACATTCCACCGAGGTGCAATGTTTGTCGTCAGTCTTCCTCCGCCCAATCCTCGATGTCTGAATGAGTTGACCTTAGTAATAAATCAAGCAGAAGAAGACTTAAGTGGGCCGGTTACAAGCGTGACAGTCTAGATCACGACTTGTCGCGATATCATCTTTCATATGGTTATAATCATACGTTGATTTTAAATTTTGCTAGTGGGATCCATATAAATGTAATCGGTCTTGTCAATGTTTATTGTAAGTAATCTTGGAATTTGGTAAAAGCACGAAAAAATGCATTTTCATCAAAGGGACCGTAGTGAGCAGGTAGCAAACAAGCACGATAGCCAGCTGAGATTCAGTTTCGGTTCTGTTACACATTTCAAGTGGAAGGGACATACCCCATAGCCCCTCGGATCCAGTTTCCAGGAGGTTCGGAAACAGGGAATCATGATCGCGAGTCATGGAGTGACACAGAACTACTTAGGATCCCGTTCGGTCAGATGTGATAATAAGCCTAGCCGTTATCAGCAAAGTGATCAACGGATCTAAGATTGAAAATGATTACCTTTTTCGGATGGGAAATGTTTAATCACTATCTTGTCGCTGATGACTGGATGGATGAAGTGAAGTAGTGTGTGCTTGAAATCGTAAAGCGGAATTCAGCGTTTGCATGCCGATCACCAATGACACTGGAATGCCTCCGACTGAAGCTATGCAACTAAAGGTATTGAGGAACCTACAAGTGGTGGAAGACACTTTCGGGGTTAATTTACAAGTTATTATTATTAAATTACAAAATAAGAAAAATTACGATGGGCATAATATATTCGGTCGAATAACACTGAAGGACCGCCTGAATTTTGTCATGCTTGGGTACCATGGCTATTATTGGCCGGTTGTCTACGCAACCTATCACGAAGTTTAACCGGACTGCATCACGTGACTTGCATGTAGATTCATCAAATTCTTTCTCTTTTGAGAATTCCTAGGGTTGACATAATCATCCTTTGCGATTTAAATATAAAGACAACGAAGAATCGAGCCGAAAACGTCGTGTTGAAAGCAAGACAAAAAACCAGACCACGAGTAACATTCACAATTATTCGATGAGACTTTGACTCTAATGTGATTCATATTCACGTTAGATGGACGAAAAAATGACAAGGCGTTTTCCTCTGTGGTGGCAAAATGTCCCGATTTGAACAACAACAACAACACCAACAACTGACGTGACTAAACGAGGGAATAGAATATTGCTGACAGTAAAGGACGTATAGTCAGATTGTTTCGTTTTCATCATTGATTTCGTCAATTAGTAGAGCAACAGTGTGCGTCGACTTCGAAAAGAAGGTCACGGTCAGCAGATAAATATCTAGTGGGAAAATTCATCTAAATTTAGAGAAAATCACCGAGTGACGTTTGGGTCAAGATGTCCATTGATGTTGGCCGTTTGACGACCTCCGGCCACGGATTGAGAGACTTGAACGATTCGCGAAAAGGCTGAAATTTCGGCGTCTAGCTACTGATGCACCGAAAGTCTATCTCACATACCGCTCACCTCCCTGTCTGGTCAAAAGAAGGCTGTCCTCGAGAACAATCAATTCGAGGCCAACAACGCAAAAAAATGTGATCAGATGTTTGCTTGTGTAACGTGAAAGCATTTTGGCGTACAGTGCATTTAGCCCGAGTTGGAACAGATTTGTGGACATTTGCGAGTAGCGTTGTCTCAAGTGTTATCCTCCACGATGAGGGCATGTGGACCGAACGACGAGCAGAATGCCACTCGTGAGACCGAGGAACTTATCTGTTGGCAAACGTGAAATCTTGTAGAGAATGTGTCTAGAAGTTAGGACGAGATTCTCAAACAGAAAAGTCCGTCCCATCAGAACGTAACCTGTCATACGTGCAACATTCTTCCCGTGGAACTTTCTTCACTCTCAACTAGGTAGCGCAAAATGAATGTCTAATCTATTTACATGACCGGCAGTAGTTCATTAAAATCCGCATTAAAGCCGGCTACAGTGTAGACAATTAACAGACTGGATAAATCTATTCCGAAATATGTAGCTAAACAACTGCATTGCCGGGCTCTATAACTCCGTTCCTGTAGACTTTGCACAAATTACTCTCTAGGCGAAATCACTTTCGCCAGTGGAGAGCTGACGTAATAAATCAATGGTTAGATAAGTTGTACGGAGACAGTAGCAAAGGGAACGATAATTCCTATCGATTAGTGAACAGATGGGCCTTGCCACGTGTGATTTCTGTTGGATGATTTCACTCAATCGTTGGGTGAGCATGCACTTTGAATTAATGGTTGATTTTCTTTTCAAAGAATTACATGACTTCATTATACACAACTCATTTTTAATGAGTTTTAATACCAATAGGATTTTTCCCTTTTCGTTCGGCAACAGACTGAATGAAAAGGATTATCGCACTTGCTCATTTCTGTTTGATCACAAATCCAAATGTCAATGTCAGGTCGGTTTAAGCAAAGGACAATATGGTCGTCGTTCTGAGACATGACTAAATGGGCATCCAGTGATTGCCAATTCGCAACATACAACTGGACCGTTTTGTCTTTTGCATACATGGTATCGACTTGGAAATCGAGTGTTACCAATAGAATCGATTTTGTTCTTAGTATGCTGGAGGAGAATTGAAAGAACCGGGACAAACATTGCTTGACCTTCAATCAAAATGTGATTGTTTTTACCAGCTGAACTGTCACTTCAAAGTGATTTGCAGAACGAATCAGTGATAGAAAACAAAACTTCCAATACGTGTGACCTGATACAATTTGATTCAATTAGAAAACCACTAACCCCTAAACAAAATGCTCCGGTTTTGCGGTGTTGGGCCGCCATAATGGATAGAAAAAATTTGATAATAATGAAGAAAAATCAGAAATTAGAATAAGGCCTAGACTAGAAACTAGCAGAATATTTCTAACGCAAGATCATCACTGACGGCGCGACTGTTGACCAACGCGTTAGCGTATCTGGTAGAACGCAATCCGGTAATCTCACTCGACATACTGGAGATACTCAACTAGTTAGGGTTTTTCCACACATTTCCGCCACAGTATAGATTAATCACCTTGAACCAGTTTAGAACCATTATCTATCTCCGAGACCAATGTGTTTCGAGAAAGTATCTTGATTTGTTCATATTCAGCATTACCATTACAATCCACTCTTACGAAGGCTTCAGTGTTCACACCCCCAGACAATTTTACACACCATGTTTTTTGTACCGCGGATTAGGACTGTTCCTACCGTTGCAGTGAGAAGCCAGTCGATGAACGGGGCTCTTAATTACACCACAGACGCTTCAGCGTGACAAATACCGATCAAGCCTTCAGTATGCGCGATGACAATACCAAATGAGTTGCAAATGCCAAAAGGTTCAATTGTATCTTTTTTTTCAATACCAAAGTTTGATCGTCTATCGGACAACAGGCCTTACCGTCAGATAGTTCACGTTCGTTCTCGTTAACTCTAACGAGAGCAGCCAAAAAAATTATATTTATTTATTTCGGGTTATTTATTGATCATCACTCACGGACTAATTAATTTGTTGACTACTTCAGACTGTCGACAATCATCGACTTGTTCGTGGATGTATTTAGCTCAGGTTCGTGGCTTAGCCAATCAGTGTGTGGAGCTTTGTCAAACATATTTGTTGAACTCTGACCGTCGTGACAGACAAGGCGATTCAATATTCACTATCCTTAAAAACTTCTAACTTGATGAAATGATTTCGGTCGGTCGTAATGCGTTCGCAGCCTGGTTGATCGCGAAATTTGGGTTTGGTCACACCTCCTAGCAGGAAACATGAAGAATGCTATGACCCGAATTTCTTTGCTCCCTGTTGGGATTGGCGAATTCGTGAGAGAAATTTTTTAAGACAAAAAAAGTATTCTAGAGAAAATTCCATCATTTAACTTCCCGAACTCATGTTACTTTCGACCGCAACAAGTGAGTAGAGCTGGACTCCTTTGAAATCCTCCAAGATGAATCACAGTGGTTTGGTAGAACAATCAGTTTGACAAATAATTTTAATTAATTACCAAACAAGAAGCCTTATTTCCTTGTGATTAGATTTAACATAACAATACAACGCACCTCGCCAGAATAGAAGGTAATGGAACGCACTGGAGATATACACTTCGGAAGAGGTTCCTCAATTGTAAGTCCTATCCAGTGGAGAGATTCAATTCATAACTGACCGCAAGTCATAACCACGCACTATGATGACATCATAATTATAATCATGATTATAACTATAATTATGAGAACAGTCGTAGTTACAGTCGTAATTGCAATTATCGAATCTACACGACGGCGAATGATTATTATTCATCATTCCGACAAGAGATGAGCTTATTGTCAATGTGACACGATGTGTGCACTGACCATGGGTCAACTTTCAAATTCAGATGCTGAAGGGGATTGTATCCCCAAGAACGGTCATTTTACATCGAGTACCTACTCTTTTATTTGCATTCAATTCAACCAGTAGAGTCAGTCTTGGTGAGCGAATCTAAACGTCCGTTAGCTCAATGAAGACGCGAAACTAATGCGCACATTGGACTTGTACATGGGTGGCCGGAGTAACGAGTGTTGTGTGTGCCTGCCTGCTGAGTGACGACAGTCGGAAATGTGATCCCGCAAGCGATTAGTTCACAAGTATGCATCGCTTTTCGTAGTCCAATTCTTCTCGACGTGATGTCCATCTTTCTCCGTGATATCATGCCACTTGAGCGGAAATGAATTTCGTGCAGCTGTTCGTACAATCTAGTCCTGATACTCAAAGATGAAGTTGCTGAAGTGAGTCGGCCCTCAAATCCAGTCCTGGTTGGAGAAGGAGAAAACCAGCGGTCTTATCACATCAAATTGTGGTACTAGAGAATTTCAAATAAAAAAAAAACAAATTAAACGGGACAGAATGGTAAGAGGAAATAGCTCATATTAATTACGAAGGGAACAAATTGTAGTGGTTTCTAGACAAACCAGGAGAAATTACACAGTCAATTTGTCACAAAAGACCTGGAGATTAGGCTTTGTGACGCTCAGTTAATTGTGACAATTTGCAAACGTGTATTCAAAGTGCATTATTCGCGTTCCCAACTTTTTGACTTGGTATATTTGGTACATGAAGCGAATTTGAGGACTCGATCGAGCTTACGAAGACGGAGGTGCAAATGCCTACATCCGAGTCTCTCAGGAAACTGGAACAATTTTCACATTTGGAAGAACTTCACGTCAGGCAAAAAATTGAACAGAATAATAACATCCACGGATGGATATTGACGCTTGCGCGTCCGATGGACCATATATATATATATATATATATATATATATATATATATATAACAGAAAAAGACGAAGGTATGCGCAGAGTTGCAAACTGTTCATAGTGACATTTTGATCCAAAATAGGGTCCTTTGTCAAACATGAGTGACGGCTAGTTCCGCGTGTTCTGGGATTTTGTCCACCAGTTGGTTTCGCCATCGTTCGCTACCCAGTCTCGGCTTGGACTTCGAACAAAGGACTACAAACACCGCTAAATCTTACGAAAAACGAATGCATCATAAAATTATCAATGACGCGTATCGCAGAAAATCTGCATACGAAAATTTGCCAAACCATTTTGAAAGGGAAGCCTCGAATAGCCTTGACGAAAACCGGATGACAAGACAACAAAAAGACGTAATGACATTATTGAAGAAAAGCTTATTCACGATGAGAGAAACGGTAACAAAGACATTCATGGGATGAATGTATTATGAAAAGATTTGGAATAACTAGCCCCAATGAGTCAACTTATCAATCGACGTTGGTCGAATAGTTGAGGTGGTGGCTTTCGGACGTGAAACTAGCGGGCCGATCAACTTCTCCACTTGGCAAGCCTCTGTTGACCACAGACCCCTTCGTGAAAATTGAGGCACATCTTCGTTTCATTAATAAGGGATGTAAAAATATTAGAAAGGTGGAAAGATAAAAGCTTATTCACAGAAAATTTCAGAAAATCTCCGAGGCATTAGTGGGTCTCTAAAGACCCAAGAAGAACGAGGAACAATTATGCAAACAAACGAAACCCATACAGGGCCCAACTACAAGAATCAATGAACTTTCTAAAGTGCCCGCGCCACAAGTCTCGCTACGAGCAATGGACGCGTGGACAACATTCCCAAACAACCAGTTTGCCAAATACGTCTTCTGTCTCTTAATTCCCTCCCAGCCAGAAGACATCAACAGCATCCGTCTTCAGACCGATCAGTGATTTCCAAATGAACACAAATGAAATGACGGTCACTGCTCTCGAACATTCCAAAAAAGATGGCGTTGGGCGCCACCAGATATCTGGCAGAAAACGACCCCAGTCGTTCAGACACAACGGCAATTTGAAAGATACTTTTGATGAATCACATGGATTTATGCTCCGATGAATTTCGCACTTTGTGATGAATACACGCGGCCTGAAGGATAAACTTACCATGGGGTACGCGGACTCTCGATCAATGCCTCGACTTTCTAGGTATTTCCAACAAATTGCTCCATCGGTTTCAATTTACTAGTTATCGCAAACATTCGGACTACTTCTTCAGCCTCTGTTTGGGAACTGGGAAAATTTTGTGAAATTTTCTACGTAACGTTGTTTTTCACCACTAACCTAGTTTTGTGTACATTGAATCACAACCGTAAGTATGAATTGCCTTGCAGATCTAGTTTCAACCCAAGCCTTGCACTCGAACCGACCAAGAATGATTTTGGACAGTGTGGTAAATTCCACGAAGAGGGTTGCATTTCAGAAAAAATACACACATTCAACGTAAAACGTGCTCCTTTGTCCAGCTTTTCTGATCTCGATGACAGCTCGAAAGCTCGCAGTTAATGAATTTGGTCTTTTCATGCCTCAAACACTCTAGGCGCAGCAATATTGCTGAATTGTTTGCTGAATTAGTTGTAGGAAAGATAATTGAATGTGGTTACCGACCTCTAACAACTAAAATCTTTTGCGGACTAACCATGCTGATACCGTGTTCGCTAAATTAGGAAGAGTGTTACTATATAATGCGTCCTTAAAGTGCTGTCCGTATCTCCAAATCTTACCAGAGGTACTTCATTAGCACTTGTATACTGCTTCATTATTTTTACACCTCTTCGATCACTTTTGTATAATTCAGTGGGCTTCATCAAAATTTGAAGGTCATTCGGACAACTGTTCAACGCAAGACACCGCAAGGAATTTCCTTTACTTCACCACTACCACGCCCCCCCACACACACGCACACAAAACGGGCAACATGTTTTCGAGTATAATACTTAATACCCATACATTGCATGCTGCATTCAAATCTCAGTGCTCGTATTCTTTCTTTTTACCCATGTACAACGGATACAAAATGATCCACAAACGCGTTACTTTCTACGGCTGATCAACTGTTTCGTTCATTGACAATTTTCTATGTACCTTGAACACGAATCTCAATGAACACAAACCACATCGAGCCTGTTAGGTACTTCGTGAAATCCGGTCATTATTCTAATTGTCACTGGAATTTCATAAATCGTTAGGGGCGTGATTGGATGAAAAATCCGGTTATGAATCCCATGGTGATTCAGATGAGATTCAAGTGAGAAACTAAAAAAGAAGCGCACTAGTTAAGGGATGGTTGAACAGGAGAGTACCGGGTACGCATACCTGAAGAGCGGCAACAGTCGCGAAATCGGTCGTGTGTTTCCGTGGAAATTTTGTTCACGGATTTTTTGAACACAAAGTAGGACATCACGGGAAACATTTAATTCGTTCGTGTCGGACATATGATTACAAATACTACACGGTATTTTCGTGCTTAAGCCTCGATTTGGCCTAAGATTTTCCTCTTTGACTTTTCCGATCAAATATCCCGCGACAAATTAGGTAAGTTCCAATTCGGCCGCGTGCAACTTTCTATCAGAAGTAACACCAATTGGGCCTCAAATTCAGTCATCACGTCGGGCATCGCAAGCCATCATTCAAGGCTATTTAGAACCGTTTCCTTAAGAGAGTTCAAGACCAAATACAAGAGAGAAGCAGTTTGTGGCTGAAAAAACTCCGAAAAGATATAAAGAATAACGGTTGACGTGCTGCGCAATTTTGAATTTTCGATTTTGACAGGAAAGACATTGCAATTAGGACATAATGTTTACATTCGTATCCGTACTTTTACTTGAATTTCACTAAACAGTACACAAGCGTTCGGGTAAAGAACGAAACAGACAAAAGCACAACTGTCACAATAAGATCAACGAGAAAAGGAATTTCCAACTTGATCCGAAGTACATGAATATTTGTTAAGTACCAGAATAGTTCCAGTGTCCAACGGCAACCGTTACCTTGTCCGTTGGAATTCGGGAGAGTTATCTTGTCAGCGAATTCCTGTCGGCGAATATGCAACTTGGGATAAATCGGAATGCGGAGCGGATGAGGGAGTGACAACTTGAATGCCGAAAGGCCACTATGTGGCGAATGTGTGTGTATTTATGTGTTTGTGTGTACGTGATCAGATAAAATGTTATCTGCAATTTGCAGGTGTGCATTATTGTTGCTAACACGATCGGGCCACGGGATTAGGGTATCCTGAGTGATTCCTTTTTGATCCCACTCGTCAGCAGCCTAAAATCGGCCCACACCGGACCCAAAAGAAGGGAATTAAAAGAATGCTGTAGAAAAATAACAGGAATCGTCACCTTATCCGGTCAAAAATATCATGAATCTCGCGCAAATTGAAGGTGAAGACCTTGCAGCCGGCCGGAAACAGCTAAGGTGTGCAAAAACTATCGAAGATACTACTCGGCACAACGCCTCAGTAGTTCTAGTGGCTGACTCTGTCACCTGGTTTTCTTTTAATGCTTACGCTGTGGAAAACAGACGAGGGCGGTTTGAGTAAACGTACACCCAACAAACTTGTCATGGTTAACATTTAGACCGATTGATAAGGAATATGTGATGATACCAGACATGATAGTAGAGTGTTATGTGAATTCAGGCGTACTAGAAATGAAATTGGAAATAGAATTGCTGTCAGCCGACCAAAGCAAATGAATCGGAGGGGCAAAAGTAAGTCACTAATGTAAGTTGCAAAGCGCCCGGGACCTATTAAGTAAAACTATCAATTGATATTGCTTGAAGAATTAGCCATTGAGTCGTTCAAATCGACCGGTAGTCGAGCGGATAATATCGTGGTGCTTCGATGTGAAGGTTGCGAGTTCGAATCCTCCAACCACCTGTCAACTTCCCCACTTGGCAGCCCTCTGTTGGCCGAGGACCCCTTCCTGAAAATTAATGTGCATTGTTATTCAATTCATAAAAGAAGTAAAAAGATATAACATAAAAAAGATAAACGGGGCAAGTAATTGATCGCACTTTGCTAACTGAAAACGAACTGGACACAAAATGAAGGGCGTATGAACAGACTGGAAGGGTAAGACGCGTTTTTTTGGAACAAAATGAATTAGGGAAGAAATTGTCTCTAATACACAACCAGTAGGCTTGTCGGCAAAACTGATAGGCGTCACGGGGTAAATTAAGAGATATCGGAAGAAGTAGAAAATGTGCCAATCCCAAAAGTTTCAAACAATCATAACACTTCAATGAAAAAACCCACGTCGTTTTTTTTTGCACAGTACGGGTATTTGCGCATGGCTTCAAGTTATAGAGGAAAACATACAACTGATGGTTTGTGCCTACACACTTCGGTCAAGTCACATGATTCGGTCGTTTGGCCGCTTGGGTTGTCCTTCGGGTAAATATTCACCTATCCAGACACAATGTGTGGTCGAATGCGCGCTCCACGACATTTCCTGCATTATTTCACAAATATGTCATGACCATTAGGACTTGTGTCACAATCAGTCGAACCGCAGGACACATTAATTGTACCATTGAACAAAATAAATCGGAATGGTCAAGCACGCAACAATGCACATTCGTGCATTCGTTCTATCCGATATCAGTGCGTTGTCTCCTGAGGTGACAACAAAAAATGTTCGGCCTAGTCTCGTGACAATAGGCGATATGACTGGGCGTAGTCTCAGATTGCGATCAATCACGCTGTCCTATTGGTCGAGATGGCTTTGTGCGTTGACTTTCACGTTCGCTCACAGTAGCGTATGAGAAATCGAGCAATATGCATGAAACAGCTCAAAGTCCAGACGGGAAAATACGGCTGACGTGATGTCAGTTAATAAAATAGAACTGATTTACTGTCTGTTGTTGCTAAAGTGTAGGCTGGCTTACTATAGACGTTTACATTAGCGCATATTTATCCGGTGCTTATTGGCATACAGAATGTCTCGACGATAAATAAACAATGAAAAGTACGAATAATTTAATGTACCTTCTCTGTCAAATAACTAAAGGAAACAGATGTAAAATGACCCTATAACTCCTTGATGGCAGTGGCACTGTCCGGAACCTGATCGACATTTAATCGACTCTAAACGAGTATTATGTCATTCAGCTGAAGCAAATATTCCCAAATTTTGGTCACAGATTATCTTTTCGCGGATTCCTACGGATTTTCGAGTAAGCTCCAAATTCTTCATACCTGAATGATCGGTACAGATGCGACAAAAGCGCACGTTCATGAACAGATAACTTACATGCATTTTTCAGTCGTTTATGTTATTTTCCAGGGCAAACTGTTTATGATGGATGATCTTGTCGTGCTCCGACCGTTTTGCAATGGCAGTCTTCAGTTGCTGGAAGGACGCATTTTCGAAAAATGAGGAATTGATGCATGTTCCCAAAATTTCATTCGATAAAGACCAATTTCCTTCCCAAACTTGGATAAATCCTCAAATTTGTTGAACAGTTTAACCTTTCATTCTTTCCGTAAATGACGTGCTTTCACTTCACCAGAAAGGATATAGACCATCGTTCTTTCGCGGTGTCAGATGCGTCTCAGTCACCTCTACGCAGTTTGATCCTGTATGGGCCTAAAGAATTTAATCAATTCAAAACTGCATGGGAAAACTGAGAATGGTCCAGCTCAGTCAGGGATCAAGCGAGAGCCACAAGCAACCTGGCTCCATTAGTCCACACTCAACCATTTTCCCTTTGACTTAACTCAGGCAGTTGTTTTTTATTGATTACACTGGCCTGGCATGCAGTCCAAATAGAATGGGCATAATTGCGCTAGTGTTTCTTAGGGTACAAAAATTGATTGGTGGAACATTTGGCAACTTTTACCAAAATCAATATTTCCCTTTGAATCAATATCAAAAGATGCCTGAGTGAGCGCATCCGTCTGCACAATTCAGCAGAAATGATTGGCTGAAGAATACGGAACCGAGTATTCGGTAGGTATATCAGCCGTGTGACGAGTGAATGCACGGTACAGCTGCATTACCTCCACTATTGAAGTGCGAATATGTTTTTCTTCCGGCCCAATCCATTCGAATTCCTGGTCAAACATTCTAATAAAGTGGTTAGCCTCCAATTTGCCCGGCGGTCTGATTTCCCTTTTAGTTCATTTTGCACCACTAATAAAATTTTACTGACGTGCTTTGATTTCACTTACTATCTCGTAACACTTGCTGTTCAACACGAAACGTAGAGCGAGGAATGGCGAATGATCGAATACAAAATAATAAGTTGGACAAATGCGCTGAAAGGAGAAGATTTCAAATCCAAGAAATCCACTAACTGCTACACGCAGCCATGTCACCTGTTGTCTGTTGTCTGTCGTTTTGGAGTCGGGGGTCTTGTAGATCTTAACCCGGCCAATGCAACTGTACCTAAACGAAACAGTTCACTGGTTAAAGATTCCATACTTTTTTATCTGTTGCTCGACTAGCCACCTCGATTTATCCTCCAACCATTTACCCACCTCGAGGAGTAGCGCACAGTAAGGAGGCAGTCGTTTTGCCGCTTAATTGTATTTGCATTATCATGTTTACAACCAAGCTCCTATTCGCGACAAAAAGGGTTTGAGAGGAGCGACTGAAATCTGCAGTATAGTAGATCGCAAATGATTTCTGGACATCGTATGTCGAAGATATTGTTTAGAATGTCGGTTAGAAATGTCGCACCAGTAAGCTGAGCATTAACAAGAGAAAAAGAGTGGACAGCTACCCAACCTGATCTCTACCATAAAGCCACACTTGAACGAGGGAAAATGGTGCCGTCGAAATGTGGCGTTTGGCCCGAGTGAAAGAATTATTTCGGCCCTACGAACAAATCTTAGATCCGACCGGTATCCCACTGAGGTCACCACAGAATCAGAATGATTGAAAACACGTGCGTTTGTACAGTTAGACTGTGTTCCGTGTGTTGGCTGCAGCAGCATCTTATCTTTTCCCGCCTGTGTAGGTCCACTTCCTGTTCCCCTTGGATATTCACTTTTTATAGAAACGTGTAACTCTGGGGAAAAGGTAGCGGTCAGTAAAGCTTGCCTTGCTGTTTAACGCTGAACGATGATGATGATGATGATGATGATGATGATGGTGATGATGATGATGATGATGATGATGTGATCACCATCCCATGACGGGAAAGTGATTCGTAAACAACGTGACAGGATAGCTGGTGAGCACGTGGGAGCTTGAGCAGCTTGTGTAAGATCGAGGTGAAATAATGAGCATAAGGAAGCCACTATTAACTGCCCCACTGTTCTGTCCCATACGTTGCACGGAGCAGGGTTACGAAATTTGCAAGGGTTGCGAAGACGAGCGGAAAGAGTTGAAAAAAATTATCAACGACAACTCGGTGCGTGCATCGACAATAATAATTCTACTGATGATGCCACTTTTACGCCTCAAACGTTAAGCTTGGGTTTTAAAATATCATGGAAACGAAAACCTGGGCTGTTAAGGGCACAAATATTCGAAACCACTGAAATAAATTGAATTAGTACTCTAGTCTGGGAAATCCGAAGTGCTTTAATGGATCACACAAGTTGTCTAATCCTTGATCAGTTAACCCGGAGAGACACGCGGCTGTATCGTAAACATACCTGATTGCAGAACCAGATAAACTACAGGGGAAATCATTGAAATGAATAGAGAAAAGAAAGGGACAATTGCAGTTTCATATTTTGGCCAAATCGACATCCAAATCTTATGTCGCCAGAATCCTGATGAAGTACCAAGAACAATGAGAGAAAAATAGGAGAGACAAAGACAACAAACGTGCAAAGCCATCCACACATGCCAGATCTTCCATTTTCTTGTCCATACCTCCGACCGTCCATCAAGACCTGTGATTCCTCTGCAAATATGATATTATCCGGCCTGCTAGATTGAAGTAGAGAGTTAACACAGGGAAGTCTACACTGAGCCTTTGACCACATAGTTTAACGCATAAGATAGCGGGACGATCTGACGGTCAGATAACTCACCAGGGACAGGTGACTGATTGCCTAGTGCGTGCACCGTCTGGATGAGGCTAAATATCCCCGGGTACCCAGTCCAAACCCTCTTCCATTGGTGCGAGTAAAAAATCGAATCGTATGTTTTGTACGCCGTCTGTGTTTGTTTTGAAATCAAAGTTTAGTTCCGAAATTGATTAGCATAAACCAATCCACCTGGTAATGGGCTCCAGTCATTCGCCTTCGTTCTCGGACTTCAATGAGAACACCTTTGTCATCATAAGGCATTGTACAGTGCGTCTTCAGTAGAGGGTACGTAAGATACCGGTTAGTTGGCATCATTTCTAAAGGCTTTCAGGGCTAGTAATGGACTCAGTACCTGAGATCCCCACTCCAAAACATACCAAGAATTTAGAAAATATCAGACAAGCGCTCGGAAACTGTTGAGCAACAGAGCTAATTAAAATGTCGCTACACACGAAAGCAGTTAGACTTGTAGGCATAATCGGTTTCGATTTGTTGAAAGTCTGTCACTGCAATCTCCGGTAACGGTCAGCTTACCCGATATCCTGGATTTCTAAAACTCAAACTGGGAAGAAGCGCCTAGTTCAGGATTGGTTTGACCACCCATACCTTAACACTCAGCCTAGTCCATGCGGTTCTATGCGCTGGGATATACACTCCGTTTGGACAAATATCGGATGTTTGCTTTGCTTGTCTGTGTGACTGACATCTCGTGGGTAAACTTTCTGATTGTTGCATGTATTGATTAGTTGTTGATCTTTGATTCCCAGCGTCCTCCGGTAATACTTGGATACGGAATTAGTAAATGGAATTCGGTTAGTCAAGGTCCAAACGGATACGAGTTACTGATAAGTACTGAATTTGCCTGAGACAAAGCTACGGGAATGAAGTCAACAAGAAGATCACCTCAGAAGAGAAACATATTCGAGTCGCATCTATGGCTCACGAGGTTGGAAATATCCCGACTGGTGGAATACGTTTTGTCCATTCGCCTTCGTGGAATGTTTGGATTTCACGACTGTTTGTCGTTGCAGTTCCCGTTGGCTGTTTGTCGACTCAGATCAGCATGAAGCTGTATCGGAGTGCATCACGTGGCTTGCATGTAAACTCACCACACCGATTGACTTAAATGACTGGATTGCAAGCATTCTTGAATTTGATTCTCTTTTGGCCGAATCTACTTCTTGCAGTTGCAGGCGATGAAATTTACACATTGTCGATGTCGTATTTATGAAAGACTTACAAATAGCCTTAACAAACCTCAAAACTGATGTCATTCATTTTGATACACATAACACAATAGTCATTTGGACTATAGAGTAGAAACAGTGGTAACAATGGTAACAGTGGTGAATGACGAACGTATTCAAAGTTAAGTTTTTATTCTTAGGAAAGAAAAAGTAGCCGATTTGTGACATCTTGTTAATTTTGAATATAGACAGTTTTTCTGGTAGTTTTGAGATTTATTACGACCTGTTGTAGATTCACATGAGATATCTTGAAACAAACAGAAACAGCCGCATTCACACGTTCAGCGATGGACAGCCAAAATCGAACCTTGAACGTTCCGCCTGCCGGGCGAATGCACTGACCCAGTTAGGTTTCACACACGGAGGCCTTTGAATGTGAGCTAAGCAGATGGACATTGACTTCATGTTAAATGTTATTGCTCAATAACAAAGCCCAGTCGGATTAGTTGGTAATTTGGCTATGTCTCGGCTATCACGGACAATCTTTCTTCAGACTGGTTTGAAAATCACATAAAATTCTACATGAAACGCTGTTTTTGCCGTATATGCTGTATATTTTTGAAATTCGCCCGCAGTAAAGTTGTTCCGAAGAACTTGGTAAAGTTACGCAACAACCAACCCGATTTTTCAACCATCGGTCCACGTGTTTTACGACCTGCGGCCCAAAATTTCTGGACTTGAAGAAGTGATTGGGATTTTTTTATTTCCTTCTTTTCTGAATCCCAACTGTTCATCCACTCACATTCGGTGTTTGAGAAATAAACTATAAATGCACAAGCCCATTAGCGATCTCCTATATGGATTTGGGGTGAGTTGATAATGTTATAAAAGATAAAAACGAAGAACAGACGCCTGTTCTGCATTCGACTCGTCACTCCTCGATCGATTCTATCGCCCATCCCGACTAGATCCGAGAGGAACAGACACAAACAGTCGCCGCAGTAGGCAAAATCGAGTGGCTCCTACTGGGCTTCAGTAAACAACACACATTGGTCGATTCTCGTGTTGGTTGATTTGATCGCGCACTATTTATTGACTTTCTCATGCGGTGTTTTCGCTCAAATTATCGATTGTTGCAAAAGATATGATTGACTATATTTGACCGTGAGTGATAGAAGCGCATAAATACGGTCACATTGGCAAGAAAAAATAGAAAACCAGTAGCAACACATTTTCTGGGACACATTTTCATGCATGTCTACCTTTTCTGATCACATCAACGAGCGGAATAAATAGGCGATCCCAGTCCTGACCGTTTTTTTTCTGAATTAGACTCATCCCAGATAAAAGTTATGTAATTCAAACTGATTTATCCTTAGGTAATGATTTATTATCCTGGTCTCCAGGTGGACAGACGAATACCTACAAAATTAGAACTGGATTATATCCTTTTCATGCACAGTCAGTTGCCAAGTCCTAGCGGGTTGTCTAGTAAGTCGAGATTCATCGCTTCGGTGTTCACTTCGGGTTTCAAGTGAAACCCTGACAGAACACGAACGTGCAATCACTGCAGCACACGACAATAAAGCAGCGGGGTGCACTGTTCAATGTCCATTGATTAACTGTCTATTTGCAATGTTGCACAATCTGTCACTCTAGTGTTCTGCTGCACTGTTTTACCCATTGTTGAAAACTCTTCTGATGTAGATTGCTTCCTGTGGCAGCGTAAATGTGTCTTGTCACGCAATGGGAGGCGGTACAAACATAGGTTGAAAAATCGGTTTGTGATTTCCGTTTTATTTACCGGGTGAGAGGCGTACGGGGCCTGGTATTGAGTTTGAACTTACGCCAAGTTAAACTGTCGGGAGTCTAGGTCTTTCAGCGATATCAATGTTTTAGGAGTGTGCGCGCCTAGACAGCAGGCGGCAGGTAATATCGACTAAATAATGTGGGTACCGCCGGCTGATCAAATCTCGTCTACGCAGGAGGAGTCCAACTGCAAATCGGAACCAGTAAGCACCATCTAGTTGAGGTGGTTCAAAACATGTGAACATGATACCCAAGAAGATTTTCCGACGACTGGATGAGGCAGGCCATTTTTCTGGTACAAAACATGTTGGCAGTCCTGGCAGCGCATTTCTGCTGAGCCCGAAAATCGTCCAACCGTGAGAGTATATTTTAAGTCGATTTTCGGTCCACATTCTTACCGATTCCAGTCCAAGTAGCTCAAAAGCGGTTCATAAATTCAACCAGACTATTAGATAATTGTGAGATATTGTGATCTAACCCTTGAATATGTATGTCATTGCCACAATAGTGGATTGCCTATTCGTCTAACCTTACTGTTACACGGAAGAAGTTGGGCTGAGTAGAGAAATTTTTTGTTACTTATGCCGTTAACTCCGTTCGGATTCTCTTACGAAATGCCGCAACGTGAACGGAGGACTTGATTTGGGTCTAACAATTTGAACGATTTGTGACGTCCACGTGACGTCCGCTCATTGGTCAGAAGTCGATTGCTCAATGCACCAGTAAGATCGAACCTAATAAACGGTTCAAAAAGGTGACTGTTTATGGTAGAGTACGTGCAGTGACTGTTTGCGGGTGTTCAATGATTCTTTCATATAAGTGCAGGAATGTTGTGAAATAGAATCCCATCAGCATTGACACGGTTAGACCTAGAATAAAATATGAGCTATGCTTGCCCGCGGGCTTAGGTAGTAGGTCCATGGTGTGATGGAAGCGTATGTAAACTAAAGGGTCAAGTTGGACTACCTAGTTGAGGTCCACCAAACATGCCCAAACAATGGTTGGAAACTTAAAGCCATGAGAGAAAACACCCCAGTCTGTGGGTCCTTTGCATTGGAAGTGCTTGGGTTTCTTGAATTTTTGTGTCACTATTGTTAGGCGTTGAAATACACCAACCAAAGGCATAGCACGCTGATTCGAAGTTAATGGTTGTATAGAAACTGAACCAAAATGAAGATCTCATACAGCATAAAGCCATAGACGATTAGCCAACTGACTCCGTATCATGGGATTAGCTCCCTTAGTTATGTTTATTCTCGATCAATCAAATTAACTTTTTTTCGTCAGCCATTATACGTTTTTGCAAGCTACCAATTCAACTTAACACCAATAAACCAAAATCTGAATCCAACGACCTGATGTAATTCGCAACATCGTGGCCCTAATCCTAATGTGAGTGACTCAATCTTCATCCGGTTGGTCTCATTGGGGTACTCTTAGATGGCACATCGTCACGCAGTAGTCACTGGCATGTCTTGTTTACATCAAATAATTCATAATTGTCTGGGTCAATGCGATCACCCACACTGCACGCCGGGTACGTCATGTGTCTGGAAACGTTTTGAAGGTAATACATGTGGCCAGATAACCTAATTAAGTGGTCAGTCACATATCTGTGGGCTGTTTTAGTTACCAGGGTTCATGATAGATGTGCGTGGTTTTCATACATTGGATGAGAAATGATGTTTTCATCAAAATGTCTGCCTAATCCAGACATGCAACGAAATACAAGAACGACGTAACTCAGGTTGAATTATTCACGCTTAGTCACTTACCTATTTCAGCGTGATCAGAAAAATGGCACTCCAATCTCGGTTTCATCGAAATAAAACAAACAAAATGGTCATTTACCGGTGATTCCTAACAGGGATGAAACAACTATGTGGTGCTTTCATGGTTTTTTTAATGGCGTGTTAAGCATTCAAAACGTATGGTAAATTATTTCATGTAAATGGTTATATATCAAACGGAAATTTACTCGATCAACTAGCCAAATCGCTCGAGCTCAGTTGGTCCAGTTACCATCAAAGCTGACTGGTCGCAAAATTCAGCCAGTCTGAAACCGAACGGTTGACCAAAAGTGCAAAATGTTGATAGAAAACGTTCACAGTTGAATCGACTGTCTGTAATTTAAAGGCACTCTTCACATGCAAAGGGGCTTAGGCTCAACTCATGGGTATGATGACGTGTACACACCGCGGATGAGATCCAGCTGGAGCGAAACTCAAGTCTGCTGCTTTCCGAGTGCAGAGTTGGCCGGAAGACGTAGGGTTTGTGCACTGAGAGCGGAATCCGTACGGGAGTCAGTCAAAACAAAAAAGAAGCAATTAACCCCAAGCCTTGTCTTTCATTTAGCCAATCAGATATGTTCCTACTTCATCGAAAACTCAAATGCTTTTGTCGGTTAACTGACTTTGGCTTACTTGTTTGGGCTCTCATCCAGGACAGATTTGTTTCAACATGGGACGATCAGAGTTATCGGACCAGATAGTTTTAAGTTGTTGAGTGCATTCTAAAAGTCCCCATTCACTTTGTCCGACTTCGGTAAATTTGATTGTTTTTATTTCCAGCTGACTGCGAATAGCCTGATGCATTGGTATAGGGGACAGTGTTCTTCCGCGGTGGTGAAACTCATCGAATCTGCAAGGTTGCAACAAGAATGCCTTGTGAGCCGAGGCTCGGTCAATGAAAACATCGGTGTAGCATACGTAGAAAACGGCATGACAAAGCCTCGGACCACAGCACACCCATGTGACATCATGAATGGAATTCGCCACCAAGTCGTGCACGGTAGCAAATTTGGTTTATGTCGATTGGCCCCGACCAAGGTGGCCCATCGATATGAGTTCACGAGCAAATCACGTGACAAGCCTCGACACGGGTTCGTCGTTAGCGCACCTAAACAATCAGATTCGCGTGGACTCGTTAATTTGCCACTGACCGAAAGCTACTACGACAATGATATTTCTATCTCGTTAACGTACAAACGAGTGTCATGCAAAAAATCCTCGAACGATTTGGAATTATGTTTTTTTAATTGTATTCATCTGCATTGGCCGGGGTTGGAGTTATTTTGGCAAATATACAACTATCTAAATCCGAAGTGGCAGTTCCAGAACCGGCACTGGTGCTTCCACCGTCTGTAGTTCGACTTCTAATTGAATGCGAACTGCTTTTCAAAAACAATGCAAACTGGTAGTTGTTCAAATAAAGACAAATGAAATGACTTTATTCATAATGGTACTCACGACTGGCATTAATATACTCCCTCTTCGCTAGATCACATTCTACCTTGTGCGTTTTGCCAACCTGGACTGAAACCATGAATGTCTGCCAATGAAACTTACGTGTCCACTGCCGCATGCAGCGTATGTAAAATATCAAACAATCAGGCCATTCCATATAAAAGTCAAGCGGTTCAGTCAAACTGCTATCATAGTTTATGGCTGGACACGGTTCCGAAGAACTGTCACCTCGTCATTGAATTGTATGCACCGATCACCAATGTTTATGTTCCATTCTATATTGACATATTTTGGCCGGGACGTGGGTTTTTCTAAGTGTTTAATTGAACATGTTCCAAAAAAGATTTTTATCAAAAAGACAACACATTTATTTAGTAACAAAACCAACTTGATACCATGGTGATAAACTATACTTCTCAGCCTCGCTCGAACATCACGTATTAGTGGGAAAGGTAAGTTCATGATTTTTCCCGGGAATATTCTTCTACCTTTAGTTTTTCCACTGGGATATTGTGCATTCCAGGCAGTAGTCTTTTAGCTAGTACAGTATGCAGTGAAATCGACCGCTCAAAGTCGACAAATCACGCGTCAGTATCTTGATCATCCATGTGTCACGACATGGGCCAAGTAAATATCTGGCGCACTGAAACCGGTCCCCGCTCGCTATGAGTACCCAACTGAGTGGCATGAAAGTAATTCCCAAAACAGGCATTTCTACTGTTAGTTGAACCCAAAACCGAGTTCCAGGTCCCATCTTACGCCTCCAAATATATATATATATGTCTTAACAGAATCGAATCTGTAGCATCAGGAGTGTTCATGGAAGCTCTTCGTCGAAGAGTCCATAGAAGAATCACAACTGTGATTCTGCCCTCGTTCCTAAGGTTGGCTCAGCCCAACTAACAAAGAATTGTCAACGAATCACAGTTGTGGTTCTTCTGTTGACTCTTCGACGAAGAGCTTCCATGCACACTCCTGATGCTACAGATTCGATTTTGCTAAGACATATCAATTCGGAGTGTACAAGTATGTGGATGTTTGGACAAGAGAGCATCGGGTACACATACCTGACGAGCGACAATAACCGCGAAACCGGTCGTGTGCTCCCGGGCAAATTTTGTTCGCTCATCCAATTACTACTTACTGCATATATATATATGCTCCGGTCTGCCGGTTGCAATCCAACTTCATAAGTGACAGGCTCTGTATGCATGTTTGGTTTGTCTAACTTAATGCTTTACAGAAAATTTTAGTTTCACCTTTGAAATCTCTACCATATATGTCCGAAACCACGAAACTTCGTTCTAATTCTGGAATCCATTTGCATACGGGAAATTTTTGATTGCCTTAGTTCCAGTTTGAATTGGCTCTCTGATTACTTCACCGACAAGAGACGAAGGACGTAACTAGACAAAAGCATGTGCAGACAATTTCACTGAGCGGCTCGCACTTTTTGATTGCTCTAAGCATCAATGAACACTGAAACACTTCATTCAGCCACATACTGATGTTGTTCTATCTCAACCACGGTATGCTTAACGATTTCCACAACAGTTCGTGTTTGTTTAGCTGGAAATACCGGCAATTTGTTTCCCGGCGAGCCGAACAGTTTGATCTATCTTGTATCGGGCGTAGGCTGTGTCAAATCAATGAAGATCATTGTCGAGCGAGATTTGAATTGTGCATGTCATGGTTCCAAAAATGTCGAATAGCACCAAAGAGTAACTTGTTACAGGATAGGCTTCGGGTAATTCAGCCATCTGTTTTCTTTTTTAGCCCTAGTGATTTTCTTTTTACTCTTGCCTGCTTATCAAAGAAACGCGTTTAAAAGTCCTTTCGCGGATTCGTTTCATTATTTGTGATGTTTTTTTTCAATAATATTTATTGGATTGGATTCTGTCAATATGCGAACAATCTGGAAACTTGGGTTTCTTCAGACAAGTTTCACATGTTCTAACTTCCATTCTATACCATGTCGAGTAATTTGTTTCCGACACGTGATTGTTCCTCATCCAATACAAACCTTTACAACTTGGTAATAAATGATGAGTGCATTTCCCATCGGGTTTTAATGGTTTCCACTTTTTCACGTATTCCGGTATTTCTTGGTTGAAGTGAGAAACTGCCCAAATAAGCGTGCATGCATTTTGTGACTGTGCATCTAGGGTTGAACTTGATTCCCCCGTTGGACACTGGAACATTGGCGAAGCGCAGTTGGATCTAGGTAAGTCACACAATCAGTGCCATTAGCGTAGATAATGTATGTATGCAGTAACCTTCTGACAAATGCCTTTTATATACATTTTATTGAGAGCAGTAAATTCATCGACTGTTGTAAATCCTCTAAGACAGCTAATATCAGCTAATTTAATTTTTTACACATCTTACAACCTGGCCAACGGACGTTCGTCGTTCATCCCTATTTAACCCTATTGTCTCATCAAGGCCAAAGCTATTTTCAAGCCTAAGTGAGTTTGCTATGGTTGCATTATTTCATTTTATGATCAAATCAATCGATTTGAAATTTTTCTCAAAGCAACATGTGCCTATACTGTCCTGTTTGGTTTTTTTCTAAAAAAGCCAACATTCCCAAATAAGTTCCCATCGGAAGACGAATTGGTCCTAAGTTGCATAACAAACGTACTCATGAATAATCAAATGCAAAATGAAAGCACACTTTCAGCAGTGAGCAACAAGGCTTAGACAATCAAAGACTAGAGAAGGGAAAATATCAGACGTTCGGAAACGAATGGGAAATGATCATTCATTTGCGAGAACCTAGCACAAAATCAGATCTGCCTGAATCTCAGCTGATCAAACAGGTGATGTTTGTGGTGCAACGGTCAAAGCGATTCCTCGGGTCAATAGGTATCCAGTTGGACAAAGTTAAATGCACGATCAAACAATTGAGTGCAAACGTGGCTACAATTGACATGTGGTACTTCCTATCCAGAGTGGAAATATGCAGATTCCGAATGGTTGCACAAACGAATCTCGGTCAAATATACAGTCAACTTGTGCATTTTCTTTACATTTATTATTCAGCGGAAAGTCTTGCCATGAAGTATGGTAGGAGGAATGCATTCACAGGTGTAAATAAATGATCATGGAATGATGCTTACTTCATTCTTGAACATAAACGGAAAAATTAGTGAACCAATCTATCTATACCTTGGGATTTCACACACACGCACACACACACACACATGTACACACACACACACAAAACACCAATCATTTCAGCAAAAGCAATCAGACTGGACCCCACTGGCAACGCAGCGGTTGATCAAACTTTGTCCATATAATTATTTGTTCTTGTGAACAATTCCCAGATAATGGTGTTGTTGAGAAAAGGGATACAGATAGAGCGTAAATGAGGTCTGATAGTGCGATCATCTGTTTTTCACGCTAACCGGTGATAGCAGGAATTAAATGAGTGTGAAAGTAACGCGCAGCCTTTTTTTTAGCGTATCCTAATCTAGCTGTTCCATTTCGGGAGGAGGAAGTTTCGCTCACTGAACTTGCGTTGGTGAGAGTTAGTTGTTCGATTCAGCACACTGCCCTTCAAAACGAGCAATCGACAATTTATAGTAGAATCAGTCAAATGTGGTTCTTTTATCCAAATCATTTCTTATTCATTTCGATGTTTGAACACTTGAGTGTATTCAGTGTCAGTAACTGCAGGACTGTCACCTTGTTCAATGCTGATTACCGAATGTATGGTTGATTACTGCTCGATTTCTTAAATTACAATCTAATGAATGGCATATTGCATTGGGTTCTCCGATTCATTCATAAGTGATGTAAACACCAATGTTATTCACCCGGACTGCCACGTGATTAGTGGATTCTCACTGCTCTTCTGGATTGAGATGTGCTCAAAGTAGGATGCATTTTGAAGTAATCGATTTTCATTACTTTTTCCGGACTTTACGCATATTGCGCCCACGGATGTCACTAGGACACGGTTTAATATCCGTTTTAAATTGTAAGTACTCGTTTCAGGCATATAGGACACTCTGTCCAGGTATAAACGAATCCACCAATATCAACGGTTTCTCCTCATTTCAGGGATTCAAGAATATGGCAAAATCAATTGTATACGTAAATGTGTCTTAGCACGTGACAAGTAGACGTTTCTTGGTACAGTTCTTTTGAGGCATGGAAAGTCAAACGTCGCACCAAAGGTTCATGCCTCCTGTAAGCTCACGAAAATCTGAATGATTGATTTAATGAGGAAGTTCAACGCACAAACGGAAACAGTCAGAAGCAGCTTGTGGTCCTCAAGGCAACTACAATAGAACTTCCACTGCTCATTATACGTAGCACTGATCTTCGGCTTACGTGAAAACGAAAGAGAAAGTGAAAAGTATTCTTCAGACGATGTTTCAGATTGAATTTGACTGACATTTTTCCGTCAACCATTTCGTATTACTCTCTTCTGAAACTCAATTTCGACGTCTCGAACTCTCAAAATACCTTCTACAATTTGCATCACAAAGGTTCCCTGGGTGCACTAGATGAAACTCAAATAGTTTCGACTACAACGTCTGGTCTTAGAAAGTCACGTCTGTGCCGGTGACTGGGTGCTATCATGGTAGGGGAATTCCTATCAAACCATTTGTCCGTTCTATACGGGGACTACTTAGACCGTTTCCAAATCACCATCTGTCCCTCGACTATTCCAATTCGTTTTCGCGCTTTTCTTCCGCCTACTTTGTACCCTATTTCTTTCGTCTTTTTTGCGAATGATGTGCTGTTTTAAGCTACGAAAATTGACGAATGGATCGATCATCGCGAAGGGGTGAATGGACGAATTTGTACTTACGACTGTTCACGTTCATTGTTTGCAGGTCACTTTGCCGTATTTTAAAGAACATTTCCAGAATCCTTCTTCAGGTCTGTCTCATATCCCCGGTTTATCTTTCATACCGCTAAACTATCCATCCCAAAACCGTCACGTGCATTTGCTCGTGTGAAACCGTTCGCACGGGAGGCCCACTGGTTATCTACTCATATTCCGCACGATGAAGTTTCAAAGGTTCACTCTCGTGCCTCGACACGTTTCGCCTTCCATTACACATTCTTTCGTAAGAAGCTCCTCCATTCATCAGTTAGTGCTAATTGTCGTCATCTGGATGACATTCTCGGCAAACTTTCCAAACTAGTTACCCAACTGTTTGTAGCCCATCTATAGTTTATAAGCGAGAGATTTTATTTTGTGACTGAAATGCCAACACGGGTGCTAGTTCGTTCACCTGATTAGCCTTGTTTCATTTCTGTCGTCCAACCGCAATTCGATATCGATTACCAGCAAGCCAACTTTTGCGACACCAGCTCGGCAGTCCATCTTTACTGCCTGATCGAGGTCACCCATGGAGGGTGTTAACAAAGGGGAGGACTGAAATTCACAAAAATCCAGTTATGTACACCGTGATCCTAATCGTCTGTCCACCGTCAGTCAACGCAGAAATTGGCAAACGTCTGATCAATACGGTTACTGTTTGGATTTCACAATGTATAAGGCTAACGGATTTTGAATCGGTTTATTCAACACTCTGAGAAAAGATCATCACTTATTTAGCAAAATCATATCGGTTGCGTCAATCGATAATGTGAGCGAAAACGCCGCATGAGAAAGTCAACCAGTAACGCCCGACCAAATCAGCCAGCAGAAGGACCGACCAATGAGTATTCATTACTGAAGCCCAATATAAGCCATTCGATTTTGTCACTTAACTGGTAATGTCACGGTTGTTCTCCAATGGGGTCCTCACTTTCGAATGGGATCTTTTTTGTTCTATTCGTAAACTGTAAATTTATTAGATTCATAATTCTTGTGCTAACATTCGCTCTGTTATGCTGGAATAAAATATTCCGACACTAATGCACATCGGACGCACGAAAGAAAGTGTCGATGGAACACTTTTGAAGAATCCACGTGTAATTCCTTTAACTACCGACCATTCTTACAATTCTAATGTAGAATGAATTACGCGGTTCTTAAGCATAAGGTTGACTAGACAGAAGAATTCCGGTCACGCATACCTGATGAGATCACCTTTGTGCTACGACATATTTCTGTCCCACCAAATGTATACAGGAATTGGTCTTACGTTAGATGAGTTTTGGAATATCCAGTACGAACTCTTAATGTGACTCAAACGAATGATGAAACGAACCGGATTTTGGGTGGCATAACTTCCTTTATTTGAAATCAGCTCTGGAGCATTGGCATTAGCAATACATTGCTTCAAAATGCAAATGCCTAAGAATATAAATATGACAGAGATATGGAAAGAAGACTGAAAAAAATTATTTTAGTGAAAGATTGTTAACTGGATCGTGTGCTCTAGACATTGGCTGTCACATCACTCTGATTAATGGAATTGATAGGCAGCATTTGTAGGCAACAAAGCCCCATTCTGAAGGTCAGCTTTATCAATAAATGTAACATTCAGATATGAAATAACTGTACGAAATTCGGTCCGTCACGGCAACCAACGGATAAGAATTGTCAGCAAGCACCAAACTGGCTGGGACCCAAGGCACGCGAATGAAGTCAACGAGATCATCACAGAAGAGAAACATATTCGAGTTGCGCCTATGGCTCACGTGTTTGTATACGAGGTTGGAAATATCCCGATTGGTGGAATACGTTTTGTCCATTCGCCTTCGTGGAATGTTTGGATTTAACGACGGTTCTCATTGGTTGTTCGTCGACTCAGACCAGCATAAAGCTATATCGGTTTGAATCATGTGACTTGCATGTAGAACCACCACCATTACTGATTGTGATCTTTGAACTACACTTCTGGTTACTGATTTTATTCGCAGTCTAATTCTATTTGGTGTTCAGCATCCGGATGCGTTCAAAAGACAGTCAGCTTACTCCACTCAGCACAATCTCACCCACATTACCGGCTTATCACTCAGAGTTCGAACGGTTCTCGGTTAGCTCTCTCAATTCGTCACGTTACAATACGCGATCACCGACCGCCAAGATTTACAAGTTTAATTTCATTAAAAATTGACCTCGTCTGATAAGTGCAAGTTTACTTTTCCCCTTGATCTTCGGTCCTGATCGGCTGCATTGATGCACAGTGCACGAAAATCAGATTAAGTCGAGTCTTTCTTTCCGGGCTCGAGACAAACGAGCAAAAGAGCACTTGCAAATAACGCCAAGTTGTCGGTTGGGAAACATGCTTCACACAGTTGAACAAGTTCGCAGTGCAGACAGACACACACACCGAAAGAGAGAGAGAGAGAGAGAAACACAGATCTCGACAAATTTCACTGAATATCAGACGCTGCCTCTGTCTCCGTCCTTATCTCTCGGTTTCTCTAATCAATTGTGGAAATAGAAGGATAAACAAGATAAGGTAAAAATTAACAAATTAGGTGTGCGAAACAAACGTTCCGTGGACATGTTTCTAACCCATATCCTCGTGTCCTCGTACGCCTTATCATGTTTTGTGTGTGTTTGTGTGTGTTTGTGTGTGTTTGTGTGGCGTGCTAGATCGACAGTAGCCATGAAAAATACACAATGCGGACGATCCTGTTGCCAAATATCCCGCGGACATAAGCGTGTGTATGAAGTAATTTGTCTATTTAATCACTCATGTAATCCGGGCTTTAAGTGTACATACAAATATGCATGCGTGTGTGTATGTGTGTGTTTGTCTTTGTATACGTAACCGTATTTTTTTAACGATCACGATTGTGGTCTACGAGTAATTTGTTGATTGACACGGTCACAAAGACTTGGGTCAAAGTATTTTTTTTCCTACACAATACAAATCAGGATATGCGAGCGAACGACCAGTGGAACAGTACTACAGGTGTCTTAGACCGCTGACTTGCAACATACAGCTTGGAGAACAAAATCTCAGATGATTTCCCACATTCGAACGTAAATCGCTCACCTTCTCCCCCCCCGTCAAATATCAAGAAAGATCACCTGTAAGCAGGCATTTCACGCGATGAACCGTTTTGTGACTTTCTAAATCGTTTACCAATGAGTGAGAGGCTCGAGACGAACTGGAAAGACCCGTAACTTGGAATTTATCATTCAAATGGCTGGCAGGAAGGAAACAACGTGTATTTTTGGGCACATCAAATAAAATATACGCTTACTGAGTCGAACTTGGTAGATGTGCTGCGGTACGCACAGCGCCAAAGACGAAGCTGTGATGATTAAGTACAGAAAAAGGAAAATATTTACAAAACTCCGAATTTCTGCATTTCACCGAGTATCATTCAGATTAAATGCATATGATGTTCATTACGAGACTTGGAAGATTTGAGCACTAGAAAGGTGAATGTGCATGACGAATCGTTTTGTGCGAACTGTGTGTGTGTGTGTGTGTGTGTGTGAGCATTTAAGCAACAAACGCATTGGAACGGAAACCGGTCAGGTTCTAGATTGTTGAGGATATGATTTCCGGAAATTCACAATCCAGTCAATATTTCTCGTCTCAGACGAAGCCAGTGAGTGCGTGTCAGTCAAACGGAGTGCCAGATAGCTCACAGACATTGATAACAAGAAAAACAAAATGAAACTTAACTTTTTTATTGTGAGTGATATAATGTTAATAGCACAACCTTGTTGGTAGATACAATGCGCCAACGTTTCGACTACCGTGGGTAGTCTCTCTCAAGGCAAGTTTTGCAATCAAATGGCTTAGGGAACGTTCACATACCAACTGATGTTTAGTTGTCTGTGTGCGTTTGTGAACGTGTGTACTTTGAACTGTGGGTCGGGTGAGCGATTAGTTGCCCTTCACCTCATGCATCCCCGTGGTGGTGGGGTCAACTAGCGTGGTGACCTTTGGAATGTTTGTTTCGCAATGGCGTTAGGGCTGTCCATATCTCCGAAATCTGTGCTTCGTCGTTCTGGTTGATGCATGTGGGATGGGCGCTTATCGCCCGAGCCTCGGCAAATTTACGTTCAGTGCCGGTTCTGAATCCACGGTGGAATACTTTTGTGTTTTCATAATCTATGACATGCAGAGCGATGACGCTCAAGTTTTGATAAGGCAGCCTTATCCGAAGGTCTGCATTTTTCTTTCCTTCTGTGTCATCAGTTGTCTGCTGGTTTGTCCAATGTATTCTGCTAGATATTTCTTGCAACTGATTTTGTAGATGCAGTTGTCTTGGTCTTGCATACCGACTTGATCTTTAGCCTTTGATAAGTGGCGCTTAAAAGTATTGTCCATCCGGAAGAAAGTATGAATATCAAAGTCACCGAGGACCTTCCTTATTGCTTCCGAAATACCTGATCTGTACGGAATTCCGACCGAGGCTGTTTTCTTTTTCCTTTCTTTCTTTCTTTGTCTTGGATGCTCACATGCATGCTTCCAGTTGTTTTCTTATGAGGCGTGGCGGATGGTGATTGTCTTGCAAGATGTCGTTTAGACGTTTTAGTTCTTCTCTACGTTCGGTATCATCACTACATATCTCTTTTAACTATGTTGGCTAGCGAGGAAATAAGCGTCTGTTTCACGCATTGTGGATGAGCTGAACTGAAATCTAAATACTTATCCCAATTTGTGGATCATTTTGTAGATACCAATATTGAATTTTTGTGAGTCACTAACTTTCCGCCGACAATCTAAGAAGCTGATGATTTTACTGGTGTCTTCTGACTCCACTGTGAACCTAATGGATCTACATTGCTGATTGAGAGCTTGAAGAAAACAGTCTTTTTGTGCCGACTTGATGATTGCAAATGTATCGTCGACATACCGCACGGACTAGCGTGGGGGGTGAATAAATTCCATTAGAGATTTTGAATCAACCGAATGTAGAAAAGGTTGGCTACGATAGGGGATATGGGTGATCCCATGGCGATATCATTCGTTTGTTTGTACAACTCACGTTTGACTGTGAAGTATGTTGACATGAGGCAAAGTTCTAAACCACTGATAATTTCGGAAGAGAGCTAGTACGGTTCGTTCTTCTAAGGAAGTGTCTATTAGTAACAATGAACGCAAGTAGTTCAGACTGTCTTTAGTGGGTACACTCGTGCATAGATAGATCACATCAAAACTCACAGCAACTTCATCGTCTATCAGAATATGGGCGAATTCGAAAGCGTCATTGATAAGACCTACTATTATCTTCTGAGAGATATTTTACCAGTCTGTACGTCCCACAAGAAGTGTAGTCTGCAAATGGACGAACGGGAAGGTCAGGTTTGTGGATTTTTGGCCGTTCCGGTCGTGTTCCGCCGTGTATTTCTGTTGGTGCTGCCGAGTTGAAGCAGATCGCGGACGTAACTTTTATATATGCACCCTACTAGCTCAGTTGTTTATCTTTTACTTCCTTTATTAATGAAATAACAATGCATATCATTTTATGATGAAGGGGGCCGCGGCCAACAAAGAGCTGCCAATTGGGTAAGTTTACCGGCAGTCGGAGGGTTCGAACCCGTGATCTTCGAGTCAAAACACCACAACCTTATCCACTTGGCCGCTGCCAGCCGGGGGGTGCAGTCACTAACCTTGGACCAACGTGCTCCCGTTATGGTTACGACCTAATAGTATCACCCACTTCGAAGACGAAAAAGAACTAGGAATAGTGAAAGATCAGTCACAAAATAGTAATTGAATAATTATACAGAAAAAATGTTTTGGATGCTAGAATACCATTGATTGTGGGACTAATCGATTGTCTCCAGCTATCACTTCGGTGAATGACATGGATCCCAAGCCGGTAGTCTAACTTTACCTATACTACACCTACACTGGTGAAGGCTTTCATGCTATCCATCCATCTCATCAACTAGCCACCTCGAACCATCCTCCAAGGATTACCTGCTTTGATGAACAGCGCATAACGAGGCAAGCGTTCTGTGGACATGCGCAAAACATGTCGAAATCACCTGATTCATTGCCACTTCGAAAGACTGGATTCAGGGACCCAGTATGGTAGGCCTAACCTCTGAGTTGCTCACAAAATTCCTCCACCACATTCAACCAATACCACAAAGACAAGAGTGTTCTAATATCGAAATTCTTCGCACATCTTGTATTCACTTCGGTCGTGTTTCGGAGCCGTAGAGTAATAACGACCTCACCGCTGTCGTGTATACTCGACCTTCGATCGAAGATCGGATACCACGCCGACGCCACAAATGCCTCCAGTTGGTAAATGGTAGTCGAATCTTATGTATGCACGAAGGCACTTCATCCGATATTTGACTATTAGGCGAAACACAACTACCCAAAGAACAAGGTTCTGCTTGGATGCGATCAAGTCCGGTCGCAGCAAAACATTCCAAACATACCTACATCATCGGTCAGACGTTCGAGAAAATCTTACTTCGACTTAAATTCAAATGAAACATATTGCAGATCACATAGTGTCTTATTTGCCCTGACATCAGTGCCACTTTTCTTGCAAGAGGATAAGGCAGTCGGCAGGGTAACGGGAATGACAGACGTAAGTTGTAGATGTGAAAAGAAACAACCGTGATAAAAGCTAACTACATGGTGAACTCGTGTGAAAAATCGCCATAAGCGCGAACTTGACCTTGGCTGTTCGCAAGCCGTTCGTCGAGGGCCAGGCACGCGTACTTGCCCAGTCAACAGGTGTCCAAGCAGAGAGGGCTGTGGCGCTTGGACTTGAAGATCGCGGGTTCCAGTCCTCCCACCGCAGGTCAACTTAGCCACTTGGCAGCCCTCTGCTGATCGCGGCCTCATTTCACACACACATAAGTACATACATGCATACATACATACATACATACATACATACATGCATTGTTTCATTAATAAAGGAGGCAAAAAGATAAAAGAAAAAGCTTGAATGCTAGAAATTGTCGGTCTACGGAAAATGTGTCTGTTATAAGATTTGTCACAGTGCAAAATGGATCAATACAACGCCGACCGCGAGGAAAAGCGGTCTGGTTCTAACGCGTGCACATTTTTCCGAGCACTAGAGAATCGATTGAGGATAATACCAGCAGGCATTTTGGATGTAATGCATAACAAATTAATTCCTCCGTGGTTTCCCCACGAAGATCTATCACTCTTATTGTAAATCGGCGCAACCACTGATTCCCCTAGCCAGAATGATCACGGGAGTTTCGTCAATTCCTATTTTATCACTTCCTCATCATCCCTGAAAAAGGATGGAGGCGGTCCATCTTGTCCATCTGTCTTATACCTTCTAAGTTAGCCTATATTCCCGATCACTTTCATTTCGTACTAGGGCTGGGTACCAGACTTCTTTAGTTCATTTACAGGCACAATTATAATTTTCGCTGAGCCAAATTGTAATAAAAATTGCACCCTAAATGTATTACGCCTGACGCTCCAGGTGACAATGTCTTCTGTTAGACTCTTGTTTGGCCCATTGTAAATCGATGCCAACTGAACCCACATCACAAAAATTTGGGCCAGATATTACACGATTGCAAAAGTGACAAGAAAGTTTGCTAACAGAGAGGAATTCGGCAATCGAACAGGAATTCGTATGAACCACGTGACGCTCGTTGTTTCTGGCCGAGGTCAGTCTGGGTTTAAATGTTGACATGTCGTTAGGTTTACATTACTATATAGCTGTAGTATAATGTGACATAATTGAAGGATCTGGAGATATTGGCTCGTCTACGAATGACATCAGCGGAGCTGAAATACCATCATCAGGTAGTTGTAGGTTTTGTCCTTGTTAGAATAGGGCCTGGATTCTCGTATGAAATGGCTCTTCCCAAAGTGTGGATTATATAGCGACCAATATGACTGCTTGCATTTAAGTTCCGTCAGTCAGTCGACTAATCAGGACGTGTGTGTAAGCAGTCCACTCATAAATATAAACTGGGAGAGTGTTGTGCGACTATTTCACTAGCTTAGTTGGCAATCATCTGCAGTGCATAGCCTTCATACCCTAGATAAGAAGCGAACCCGAGACGACCGGTCGCGAGTCGAATGTCGTAGGTACTTAATTCGATGTGGTAGTTCCCAGGTGCTTAATAGAACACAAATGAGTGATTTCACCTTGACAATGACAGATGCTCGGATCGGTTCAACTGTAGAGTGAATGATATATCGGCGGAGATGAAACAACTGTATTGTGACCTTGTTTCTTTCAAAAATAAGTTCGATACACGTTGACCGTATGGTTTATCATCTAACTGACTGTAATTTGTCAGTATGACGAATGTCATGCTGACAGGTTCATCGCGCCCAAGAGTCTTGCACAGTTCAAGTGCGACCCGAATTTGTGTCATTTGTCACTTTAATCAGCGATCCACGTTTTTGATACATGCATCTAGCTTTTGTGACACGAAAACAGTCCAGTTGGAGTTTCGAAAAAGTCATTCCGTGCTGTAAACACGTGACACACTTTCGTTTCTGTCCCTAACCAGCACACAAAGTGAAGGTGCACGGATATACGAACGGTTTTCGAAATATTTCCGTAAATAAGCTTGACATCTGAGTTGTGAGCAGATCTACAATGTGTGGGGTGACGTTGTCCGGATGCAAGCCTAGTTAGCTTCTATCTCACCTACGCTTACGGATTTTACAGTGAACAATATACGCGTGAGTACTTTGGAGTTATGCAATCAATATTCGTTGTAATGGAACAGGAGAGAATAGATTTCCCACACTTAGATCCCGGGTATCTAACTTCTTCAAAGCGTCATCCTGACTTCATGGCTAGATTTCCTTCACTGGGTACATTCAATTCTGTGGTCACTTCTGGTGGGTCGCCATTGTCTTTGATTCGTCCTATTAGATGGGTCCTAATTGTGGCTTCAGGCGGCTAAAATGTGCCATACGAATTCAATATTCGTTGCACGCGTTGTAGTTTCACGCAGCGCCGAGAACAGTAATCTTCCGTGAGAACCAAGAAGAAAGGGAGGCAGATATGCCCTTGTGTCACCGTTTGCCAAGCGTGACAGTCGACCTTCTCACCCTTTGTGGCTCGGCTCCTCACGAATTCTCTCCAATTTTGTGCAAATCCGATCATTTTCACCTACCCGGAAGAATACTGTCTCAGTAGACTACGCTTCACTATGTAGTGACTTAACCTTGGTTACCGAAATAACGTTGAACTATTACTCCCACCAATGAAGATGTTAGAACTACCATCATTAAACTTCATGCTTTTCTGCTTGAATGTATTGCATACAAGGATAAATGTATTGTGAGAAAAGCATAGAAGCATATGCAGTTCTAAAAGCATCAACAGGTTAACTGAATGATAGTGTAGAATGAATGTAGAGAGCAATATATACCTCAGCATGAACGAATCAGAACCAGTAGCCCGAAGAAGCAACAGCGATTATGCCAAAAGCACTCCGCAACAGACAAAGATCACGGGCGCTGGAAAGTCAGAATAGGACTAAACACCCAGCTGAGAACGACAATTTAATAAGTCACTCCGGTCAATGGGACTGGTACCGAAAAACAGAAGTAACAATATTTGAAACACGATTGAATTGGAACTTGGAACTCACATGAACCTGGTTTGGGAAAGAACGAAATACACGAGTGATCAAATTCTGGGGATTGTGACTTGTTTTTGCTTTGTATTCAACGTGTGAATCATCTTTTTAATTTTCTTGCCACGATAATGCATCAACGCATCTGGTCAAACACTGCTCGTTCTGATCACGTGCAACTGATTGCACATCAACGTTGATTCATGTCACTGTGATGGCGGCAATAGCGGTAATTGTTCACGGCAAGTTTTAGTCGGATCGATCGGTGGAACGAACCCCAATCAATCGTTTTATTCAACACAATCGGCTATTATTTGATTGCACAACCACTCATCATGCACATGATTACGCAACTTTCTGAAATCACCTTTGTAAAAAACATTTTCCGCTGGGTGGAATGCGAGTGACAATACCAAAAACGGATTAATCGATTTTGTCAAACCACCTGACTATTTGATCTAATTTTGTTTGAATATATGCGGAAATATTTCGATCTCAATAGCGATGGCCATTTTTGGTTTCACTTTTCACAGGAAACTCATTTATTTTGACAAATCGGATAACTTTGTGATTTTTTATTGTCATCATTTCAAATATCCCGCACTTGGGATCGATTACCGAAAAGTCAAGTGATCAGCTTAATGACGTTCCAATTTGAAGGTCGCAGGTTCGAAGTCTGTCCACTGCAATTCAACTTCCTTACTAACAAAGGTTACACAATAAGTTAGTCAGTGGAAAATCCGCCCTAAAAAATGTTTATTTTTGTTGCTTTCGTGAACGTGATGTAATTGTTTGATCGGGAAATCATTATGATAGAAAAAGGCGGAAAATTAAAAAATTTTGAACCACGTAATGGATATCCAGACGAAGGAGGATTCAGGTGCAGACAAACTGCTATGTCCACTGTCAGATGGAATGTACGACGCATATAAACCCAAAAATTAGTGGTCGTTAGCCAAGAAATAATTTGACCGGTAACCCGCATGACAACGCAGAGATTTGCAAATACAGCAAATCAAAGGAATCCACCTATCAGAGGCAACATGACGAAGACTTGGAGGAGCCTTGTGTGAAACCCACTGCAGATGATCAACCAATCAGGTTACGCTAACTGACGTTTAAATACTGCGCTTAGTTTTGCGTGTAACTGGACGAGTTTTGTACCTTCAGCTTACTTTCGTTCGAGTTTGTGCTTGCGAATAGATCCTCTTTGCCTGATTATTTCACGTACTTCGGTTGATAGTCTTGGCTAATAGGCCGTTTTTATTCAGGTCAATTTTTTGTTTGAACGTCGATATCAAATAAACGTTTCTATCAAAACTGTTATTGTGTGACTAAGCGTTGGATCGGAAATCCATTATCACTTTCTTTTTGTATGATCAGTAAGTGACAGACACGTCCCGATTTCTAGTTCTTTCTTTGCCGAGATGGCAATCGAAGTTATGCTCTGGTGTGAAAGGCGTGACATGAAATTTCCCCGTCACCCTTACCTTTTCCGATTGATTTGGGCGCATTGGAGGGAAAAGAGTGCTCACCTTAACTCTTGGTGTAAGCAGTAGATATCTGGTTAGAAACACAGACCCCTTTGGTCAGTAAGTTTACATGTATCATTATTAAACCGTGATCCATGCTTTTTAAATTTCTGCCTAACATACATAGTTCTTGGGGCAATTTACAAAACTCAGTGTTATAATAGAACGATTTGGAAAAATGTAGATGCGTTCAGTCTTAGTCTTGAACTATACTCCTCGTATGGGCGTGAGCCGGTCAACTTTTGCTATAAGTGTTCTACCCATCATAAGAAGCACATTTAACAGCATCGGAGAATGAAACTCCGAATCGATTCAGTGGAACTAAAGGCAGCAAGTTTTCGGTGTACATCGACTGCAGGTAACATAAGTACAAATTACTACGGCGTGACCGTGTATAAAATAAATCCGAAGTTACCTTTCCAGCTCTTCCCACTTAATCAGATCGGACAGCACGCTAGCCTAACTGTCGTTTGGGTTCCAGTCTCGCGATCCACCCTTCGGCTCTCGCGCGAGGGCAACGAAAGTTGGAAGTTTGAATCGGAACCACGATAACCAAAATCGGCCCGTTACAAGCCGCTCATGGCTGGCCTAAAACCACACATCGTTCCCTGTTGTTTGGGTTCCAGTCTTGCGATCCACCCTTTCTTTAGTTCTCGCGGGAGGGCAACGAAAGTTGGACGTTTGAATCAGATCCACGATAATCAAAATCAGCCCGTTACAACCCGCTCGTGACTGGCCTAAAATCCCACGTCGTCCTCATCTGACAGCCTTCAGATGGCTGCTAGCCTCGTTTTAAAACAGATTTATGTGGGCACTTCAATCAGAAAGGATACAAACAACAAAAAAATAAAACAAAAACAAAAACAATCTATTTCCCGTCTGATGTCAACAAATAATCATCAATATTCGGTCATTATACCCCCTAGGATTACTAAGAACGAGATTACGTTAGTTGTTTCTGGCAAGATGTAGTGAACATGATAACCGAAAACACCGACTTTATTCTCTGTTCGGTTGACAGTCACAATCTAACACATCCCGCAGTTCGGTCACCTGATTCGAATGTAATCGATAAAAGTGGGATTGGTCTAACCATAACCTAGAGGAATATTGTTGCCTTGATATCTGGGTGGTCCAACAAATAAATTTGCAGGACATAAACGGGGCAAGTGAGCATTTCAACACTTCTACTAACCTATGCTGAATAAACTCGAAACACCTTGAATAACACGACGGTCGATGTGTGTAAAAAGATGATTAATTGTATCGTTATCTCACTCCAATTTGCACATTAGATTTTCCATATTGTTTTTATTGGTTTGATACGAAAGACATGTTATTTGTCATTTGTATACTTATCCAAATTGTATGGTTTAAATTAAGGATCGTTGATTCGAATCAAAGTCACGGTATCGAATTAAGAGGCAGGGTTATAGAATATTTCGATTGGTGTACGTTTGGTTTATTCGACAAATTTTGATCAATTGTCAAAACGTTCTTATTGACATTTGTATTTGTTTTTCTTTACTTCGCCCAAAATGGATAATTCATTTAATCAATCATTTGCTAACAATTGATCTGAGGCACAGAACTTAAAATGGAACTGAGTATATCGGACGACTTCGTGTATTTTTCACCAGAAATTTGTTACTAATTGATTACTGGATAGTGGATATTTTATAAACTCTCCGCTCAACACGTGGGGTGAGGGGGGGGGTGTACGAAGAAAACGAAGGTATTGGGAAGAATGAGAATTGTTTCCAAGTGCACATAATCCGAGTATCTTGTGGTCAGTATTTACAGCCGTCTCATTGTAAGTTTGGCTGTTTGAATCGTTAAATTAATGACAGTTTGTTACTATTGGTGGACAAACTCCATGAATAATCAGTAAGGAAAAGTATCTGACTGTCGTTTAAAGTTTGTAAATAGAGTTAAGATGTAACTGGGAGTAAAAATAGGGAAAAGTAGATTTTTCCAATGTGTGCAGAGTAGTTTACATCAGCTCGGTTGTGAAGGTAGCTGTCATCGTAAGCGTGTCCACCCGACGCAATCTGGTCGTAGCACATGGTGTGCACATTTGAGAAGCACACTCAAAACTGGACCATACAGTCGCACTGGCTACCAGGCAACATGTGCCGTCTAGTTTGGATTGAACGACCAGAATGTAAAGCGACAGACGGAAAGAATCGGTGCCAGCCAAACAATGAGTGATCTTATGTTCGTGACGAGGCAATTCTGACAAAGTCCAACCAAAAGGAAGTAATAAAGCAAACGTAACCCACGGTGAATGAAAAATTCAAGGGAACATGCGGTTGTCGTAAAGCCTCGGATCTGAATGCATGAAATCGTAAGATACGATCAACTTTTCACAATAGAATGAGATTTTATCGGGTTGAATTGCCAGTTCTTGCTGCAATCAGTAGGGACTTACAATACCGGTCCAAATCTAGGATCCAACGACAACGTGCACACGGATTTGGCAAAAATCAATTCTCACAACAATTTCATTTGAATCTTTAGGAGCGTGAATGGAAACGATACGTTTTACGTTATTTGGTCCTGATAATATATTTTTTGTTCGTTCATTCGTACTCGAAATATGCCACTGAACACAGTTTAATCTCACTAACACACCACAACGAACCGAATCAAACAGACCCCAGATATTCTAACCACCAATCGAAATGACACATTCTTCAGGAAATTTGTTTCCGAAAATGTACAAGAAAGGGTCTGAAGTTCATCAGCTTCGGTGCACTGGGCTAGAAGATTTTGTATCTTGGTACAGTCGACGAAAATCCCCCTGACGAATGATTATATGATTGTTAAATGAAATTACCATCCATACACACCCTGAACGACTCAAACGAGAGTCTATTGAGAAACTAAGAAAGAAGCTCACTAGTATAGAAATGGTTGGACAGCACAGTACTGGGCACGCGGCAATAACCGCGTAACCGGTCGTGTGCTTCCCGGGAAATTTTTTCTCCACCCATATGTAAAACATACTACTAAGAAAAAAGGTTTCCACTTTACAACCATCTTACGATGAATTGACGTACTACAACAATACCAACGACTAAAACCTATGGGAAAAATCATCCCAAGGGGGCAGAAAAATTTCATCATTGGCATAGTCGACACCTGGACAAACTGCCAGTCTCCTGATCTTGCGATATGGGTCACCCAGACCAAGTAGCTTGACAATCTCGTCGCAACCAAATTTGTTGTCCAGGCTTTTTGTATCTGCTAGAAGTACGCCAAATTGAAAATCAGTTTAATATTTTCTAATCTCAACCGGCATTTTGTACACGTTGTATGAGAACGTGTAGACGTCATCATAAACTCGATCTGGATGGAACCAAACCATGGTAACGAACACAGCATCCGTCGGAATGTCGTTGGCAATGAGTGGGTGTAGGATCAACCTGCGGCCGTATGATTTATTCGTTCGTGTGATTTACAAATTTCTGCGAGGACAGCTGGCTTGGGAGCCATTTTCATGACATACTAGCTGGAGACATATTGCGTACGAGGAATGGAGCCTTGAAATGTGTCATCTGGGTTTGTCTTAGTATCGATTTATAATCACAGTAAGGCAGTTCGTATCGTTTTCCGATTAGTTCATGACAAGTCCTTATTGAAAAGTGTATTGGAAACGATTTTGAACAAATGCTGGAATTGGTCTAACTTGCCGGATCTTGACAAGAAACTTTTGATCCAAAGTTCTTTCGCATGAAAACATGGAGATAATAACCCTGCACGGTAATCAGACCGATCGCCATTGGATGAACTAATTGATCCGGCCCGGGATAAAAAGCATAGATTCTGTGCTAGTTGTTAGACATCGAAACAGACACGACATGTGTGGAACAGACCATATTGGGATTTAGTTGCTAAACTTGGGCGGATGAAAGTTGTCCAGTTAACTTTCAAGACTTTGTCATGGAATAAGAATCACGGAAGAGAATTTGTGGTCAGCAAATATCTCCTCCCTTTTGTATTCTTTGGTAGTCTGTCTCCTGAACACAAGAAAATTCAGTTTACTCGCGTACTGGACTAGAATTTTTGAAAACTGACATACCGATACTCGTGTTTACCACCAGCCATGTAACTGTCGAGGTTACTGGCATGTTTGGCCTCGAATAATCCATTTTCTGTATAGCTCGATAGAGAGCAAAAGATGGCATGTCGTCAAATCACTTCGAAGTGCCATCTTGCTATGAAGGCACGGACTCAGTTGATCTTGAACAAACGAAAATCGTTCATTTTGTTTCAAACCGAAGCAGGAAAGATGATGGCTAGTGTAAACTAACACTCTCTTGAAGTCTATACAACTAGAGCATTCTGGTTCCCGGATTACCTATGATTAGGTGACAATGTGCACAGTAAAGATGGGATCACTAAACATAACAGACTGACCTATTTCTATCGTTCATCTACAGTATGCGTGAGCAAACCATGTAGCGCCTAGAGTGCATTTGTCTCACAAGTCGTGGGAGTTCTTTGGGCAACAAAATTTTCATTTGAAAATCCTACCAACATCCGTATCAGTGGTTTCCCATGCAGAACTGGTTTTGGTTCATATCATCGGAGAAAATGATCTTAAACGACGTGATGTCATTTGGCCGGAAGAGAGGAATTATGATCCGTGAAAGTTCTTGGACCAACGAACCCACCACCGCTGCTTGCACTGCTTACACTGTAACCATTACGAATACTACGATTGCTCCTGCTCCTATTACTATAACTACTGTTGCAGCCGTTAGTAACACTACTATCGGTACTACAAATGTTAAAACAACAATAACTACTACTAACACTACTACTACTACTACTACTACTACTACTACTACTACGCTAAGGTACTCAAGCATATTCACTGGAAATTGGATCTACTTTCGGGTAAATAGTCTATATTTTCTCCAGTGATATTCAGAAATAGAACACGGTTCCGGAGAGTGACAGAAAGATCCCGGACCCAAGTGCGGTGGTATTTTTAGTTTTTAGGCAGCGATCAGAATTAATTTTTACCTAGTCACAACAGCATACGGCAACACGGTTGATTGCACAAGACAACCACTTTCTGAACATTGCTTGTATTTCATACGTGAACAGTTCAACTGGTTGGGATGGACCAATGTGCACAACTGATTTTTTCTGTTGACCGGAAAGCCTTCGGGAGTCGTGAGGAGAAAGCGACTAGCATAAATAATAATAAACCAACTTAATATTGCCTTCTCAACGTTGAATATTTCGTTCGGAGAAGCTGTCACATATGTCCAGCATTTCACCAAAATACGAATGACATTCATCAAAGCACCAAAAAGTGCATTGCTTGTAATATACTCAGTATCAAAGCAGAACTATATATATATAAAGTATATCATACACGTATATTATAAATAATATAAGGGACAATTGGCGATTACAGTTGTGATCCCAAAAATGGATTCCGATCCTTTCATACTCTCAGTGAGAACTTACAATAGAAATGTTCAAACATGCGGAACGATTCACACCAGAGCACAGGGCACACCTGTCTGATGGTTGGCAGTAACCGTGAAACCGGTTGTACGTTCCCAAGTTCTGTGTTTTCGTTCGTGTACATACTACCATAAGGATCGGATTGAGGAATATGATAACCAGACTGAAGATAGTGATGTTCATTCAATAGCACGAATGCGGATTTTGTTCCGTTCGATGAGGGCAAGTTGCACGGTAACAAATTGAAACACTGGACACAACGTTGTTGACTTTTATGAGCAGCTTAGATCAAATAGCCAACTGCCATCGAGTCGGTATCTTCCACTTGCTGGACAACTGTTCCAGCTTGCTGCGCAATCGCACGGTGACCCCCTGGATAAGACCTGTGTAAATGGACATGCGGACTGAATTGATGCGATAGGTTAGGAAGAACGCCAGTGGATGATGCATTCGTTTATTGCACAGCGGAACAAGTTATCTTTCCCAGATATTGTCTGATCGAGTACGTCGTTCTTTTCCCGCCCAGTGTCATATAAGTTCAATGTTCCGACTGAATGAACATTCCCAGTTCGATTTGTCTGGTGCTGAACACATGCCTTCAGTCATTTGGACTAGCCCGAATGACGACTTAAACGGAAGCTCTTGCCTGGGCATGTCGTGTTGTCTAACTCAATTTCGGCCACTTTGAGTTTCTGTGGGAAAAAAACCCGGCCTTCTTCTGTTGGAGAAAGTTTTCGCGTAGTCACTATTCGTTAGTTGAACCGGGGGAATCAATCGCTCTGTCCATCTCCACTTGCCACAATCGCCTTCTTCCATACACTAGTTCAATTTGCAAAGTTTGCGAACATTGCAAATGAACGCAACCGAAGTACGGTGATCAAAAATGGTTATTTTTTTCACTGGCATGCACTCACAAACTCTTGTTCCCTGTTTGCATGGACAAAGAACGTTATTTCAATCAAACTGAATCCACTATCTCGTTGGGTTCCGCACGTATCTTTTTTCTAGTTGATCGGCCTAATCCTGACTTGTTATACCATCATCCCCACACCTGCCTTGTTCTCTTGTGGGAAAGGAGATGTGCAAATGAATTGATGAAAAACCGAGAATTGTGCATGTTACACATCTTCGATTCGTGTTTATCCACGTCTCGTTAGCCGTGAGGCGAAAAGATTTTTACTCACTACAAGTGTTTCGTTATCTTCTTGTTGAACGATAGATTGGACTAGTTTTGTGAAACCACATTTCTTATTGGCATTATAATTGCTCGCCGGAGGAAATTAGATTCATTTGATTTGCTCCAAATATTCTGTCTTTCAGTGCGCTATTTCACGTTAGCACGGACAACGACGCAATTAAGTATGAGTTCGATCGGGTCAATTCAATTGCGCAGTGGTATGAACCTCGCATTTCTATTGGCCGTTTTCGAGAGGGTGATCTTGGTGAACAGTGTCAAGTGAAAAGAAACAAAGGGTGTATATATACATATATATAAATTGTAAGTAGTATCCGGACGAGTGGACAAAATTTGCCCGGGAGTATACGACCAGTTTCGTAGTCGTTGTCGCTTGTCAGGTATATGTATCCGGCACTCTCTTGTCCAAACATCCTTATACTTGTAAACTTCGAATTGGTATCTCACCAGAATTTAACTTGTAGCAACAGGAGTGTCCATGCATGGAAGCTCCTCGTTGGAGAGTTCACAGAAGAACCACAATTTTGATTCGTTAGAGAAGATTCTTCCATGCACACTCCGGACGCTACAAATTACTTTCTGATGGTATATATATGTATATATATGGTAAATAATTCACCATTTATTAGGCGCTGTTTTGAGCAGGATAATCTGGACGCCGTCAAACCTGCTATGTGCAAGCTTACTGCCCAATACCGGCGTTTCGGAAAACATTTGTTGTTTGACTATTGCCGAGGAACATTTTTTCATGACTAGTTTACAGACTCGTTGAGATTTTATCAATGTGAATCCAAGTACGAATCATGTTCTCGTCCAAATTGTAAATGGGACTGCATTGGATGAGCACAAACGGGAAACGCGAATTGGGATATGACAGGAACGAGTAGATGGAGGTGAAGTCAACTAGCAAACAGTGTACCAAAGAAAGCACGGGTCCAAGTCCTGTTAGTTTTATAGCAACCGTTCCTAGGATCCAGTTTGACGGTATATGTGCTCAAACTAACGTGTTAGCTTGCGCATTTCAGTTCGACCTGTTCGGTTTGCAACTATCCCCAACAAACGGATAAGGTCGTGGCGTTTGGTCGGTGATGGTCACGGGTTCAAATCCTCGTACCGCCGGTCAACTTCCCCTAATTGGAAGTTCTCTGTTACCCTTGGCCTGGTTCCTGAAAAATGATGTACATTGATATTTCATTAATTAAGGAAGTAATGGATAAAAGATTGTACAAACTGACTGCTTGTGGGACAGAACGGAAACCATGCTGAGAATCGATGTGACAGGTATTGACAAGTACAAATCAAATGTATACATCAGCGACAGGGGGTTGTTGAACCAGCGACCGGTTGATGCACGATACTGACTGAAATCGATCTGGTGTTCCACGCCCTTATTTCAACTCGACAGTGTATTAAAAAACCGGGCAAAAAGAGACAGAATTTGTCTCCACAATACACATTCTTACTCTGCTTCTATCCGACCGCTTGCTTCAGTCAACGATGACTAGTCCAACAAACTAAGAGTTGCTTTCGCTCAGAAATCACACAGAATGGTTGCATAAACTTTTAACTAACGGGATTGATTCTAGTATAAGTCTCTTTGCATGTGTTATTCCATTGCCAGATTGCAGGGACGTACGGGAATGTTTGATTTTTTTTAGTACGAAGATTAATCTCTTGGTTTAAGTATTAACGAATACACAAAAAGTTATCAAACACACGTGATACTTTTCTTCGCAAATGTTTTGTCCACTTGTCACGTGATTTGTTCACAATCCAGTGTCAATCTTTGTTGTGCAGTTACCATGTGTTCCACAAACTGGTCAGGCAACAATGGTTAACCAACTTGGTGAATTAGTTGTTTGAAGGATCTCGTCTTCTCCTAAGGATCCATTGCGTGATCATCTTTGCGATACATTTGCTGATTTAATGCCGGTAATAGTCTCAAGAATCACGTTTACCCATGTACCAACTATTTGATATTCCAAACGTCACGTGGTAACAAATTTCGCTTCAATTTCTGTTGAATTTCACGCAGAAAATTGTGAACAATTTCACTTTCTGGATTATCCTCTGATATTTGGTAAGTTTCACGTTTTTAAAATATATTCCTTAGATGGGGGGGAAAATTCGATTGGCGCCGAAGGGATGGTGAGTGGGATGAAACAGTTGGGGGAAAATGACAGTTTGGTCGGGCGAAATACTTTCCCCAACTAGGAGGTAACGGATACGTGCGCAATATTTGTGTATGCCGAAAAAATGAAAATCGGCTGTCTTCACTTGATGGCCTTTAGATGCACTTTTTGCAAGTGTTTGCAATCCGGAATCCGAGATACACCGTCGAGATACACAAATGCTCATGGGAAAAGTCAACTTTCTTATCGGAATTAGAGTGCTCGGTCAGATATGTTGCACATCTCACTCCCCCCTTTCAATCGAACAGCAATGGACAACCTATCTGTACTTCGTTTCTAGAGTGTCAGCATATATTTAACGGTTACTATTTTTAGTAGTGCACGATGCAAGTATTCCCACATTTCTTGTCATCCACTGCATACCAATCATGAATCTACTAAATGTCAGCTAGGGTATCTAAGATTGTCGTGCTTTTTTCGTAGGATTTATCAGTTCCGTTTTACGTATTTACATAAAGCAGTTCTAAAAATAACATTATTAGAAACCATAGAGTAACCGTAGCAATAATATTCTCTCGATCCGAACATAGCGACGGTGCGGTGCCTCTCGTCACACGTGCCCTACTTGAAGCTACGACAGCTTCTGCTGGTGTGTGTGTGTGTAATTGTGTGTGTCCAGACCGAATATGAAGACCACCTGATGCGTCTCAGTCCAGCCTAAATAGTTTGGTCTAAGTTTGTTTTATTAAGTGGATGAGAATTCAAATTCTGCTGTTCCGGCACAGTTGAACGTCACTTCGTTCTTCTACAATCTCGAGAAAATCTTTTGAACTTGATTTCCGTAATCATATTTCTACCAGTATACCTTTCCCCGTGGTTATCAAATGGTCAAAATCACCCACGTGGAATCGTGAGCTGATGGGTTTCAGTCGGTCCACAATGGGTCATTTTAGCCATCCGCAACCGTGACCTGGACGTGACTTCCTGTGTGCAAAACGACATGCACTGCGGTATAATCGCCATGAGGACGGGGATAAAAGGATTTGTCGTTTTGCTCGAGGTTGGGTTGAAACTCTAAATCTTCAAGTTGGACATGTCTAATTTCGAATTAGGTTCGACTTGAAACTGATGCACTCATGCAATAAGAATCTGTAGAATTTAACCTTAAAAAGAGCTTCCTTCTGGTAGCCTTTGCTTATCGGAATTTTGATTGTCATTTCAAATCAGGAATCTTCGACACTGCAAGGTGAAACAAAGCACCATCTCCCGATTTGTATGCTAATGTGTTCTTCCAATCCTTCTATATTGTTCTTCTGTTATTTTCCCAGGCTTACTTAGAAAACACTTCGAAATTGTTCGCCGAGGACTATCAATTATTAGCCATGTGTCTTTCATACCACTAACTAAATTGACCCTGAATCTATGTGATCAACACTTATCAGCATGCGAGGAATTTGATCACAAAATTCTTTCTGATCCCATACATCCTCGGCACAACGATCTTTCAAAGTGCCGTTCTCATACTTTATCACGATTCGCTTTTCTTTCTATGCACACTACATGATCAATTGCTACAGGAACCTCACTATCCCATAAGTAGCATGAATTTTGACAAACCATGACCGGGTTTCAGCGGAATTCCTGAGTAACTAATCATAATGTGCCAAGATTATTTCTCGACAGCTTTTTAAAGCATTTTTTGCGAGGTAATGAGTGTAATTCTCCCCTCTTTCACTTTTAACCTCACATATTTTGACTGAAATGTGACATTATTGATTGTACGCCAAAGTCCGCAATACAAAACAATACAATACAATACAATACAATACAATACAATTGTCACATTGATTCGACATGAAATCAGCCAGGCTTGGGCGGGGATGATCAAGTGGTTAGCATCTTGACGTTTCAGTCTGAATATCTCGAGCTCGAATGCTTCCACAATTGGCATCCTTCGGTCGGCTGCATCGTCCATTACTGAAAATGAGATACATGGTTGTTTCATCAGTATTGGAAGCATGAGTACGATAGCTTTTGGTCTAGAGACAATCACACTTGAAGGATTTCTAATTTGAATACATGCACGCGAGTGGATATACCATAGCTGGTGTCTTAAAACCAATAAATCCTATGACGCAGAATTCAATTCCAATTGCGATTTGTTCTCGCACATTGTCTGAAATGGGATAAAACGTGCACACACACACACACACACACACACACACAAACACACAAACACACCGTTTGTTGTAGAGTACGCAAAAAAGTCGAATTCAACACAATCGTGAAAGAAAAACACCAGAAACAAAATCTGATTTCTGGGACATTGTTTATTTTTTCTGCCTAGCACAGGTGGTCTTCGGAATATAATGAGTTCGTGCATGTTTGTATGTATGTATGTGTGTGTGTGTGTGTGGGTGGGTGCACGTATTTATATGTGTATGCATAGAGAGAACGTGACCGAGGCAAGCGTTGCGGTGTACCACATGTCAAATCATTCGAGAGACCTCACACATTTTATATTTACCATTTGTTTTCAAATCCAAATTTCTTCAAATATTATTTCAATTGGTATCGTTCGACTGTACATCATTGGGAAAGTTAATTGATAAAGTTCATCTAGAGTACATCTTATTGAGTCCAACAATTGTGTGAGTATGACGGCCAGGTTGCGCGCACGCGTGTGTGTGTGTGTGTATGGGGGGCGTGATTATCGAGTTAGACATTGTGACAACGGTCGAGGATAACGGTAAAAGTTCATCACGATGCTACGCTTTACACCAAACGGTATCAACCGCGTTATGAATTTGTAATTTATTCAGGCCGCACGACTCTGAATGTGTGAATTTACTAGGGGCGCGTAGATTGGCATTTCGGTAACTAAGACGCATAGTCTGGAATACCGTCGTGAACCGTAGACCCCAAGGCTCCTCGTACTACGTATAGGTTGTGTAAAGGGAAGGGAAATGGTCTGTAACTGGGACAAAACGAAAAGTCCTAATCTCTCACCCCATGCAAATATGCCCAACAGCTGATTTGCTTGTTTGTAGCAAAATGATTCGACAGTCCACGGTTCAGTCTGGGTCGCATCCTCGTGTGCTAGCTGGAAGACGCATATTCGACTCTGAGATATTTGAATGATTCAAGATCTGGTTGAATTTCACATATGATGACGTTGATTTTCACTTGGGGAGACAAATGAGCTAAGGTGATCTGTGCTCATCGCAACCATTCACGAGCCCACGGGGATGGATATACAGACGGACGAGATCAGATGAATTCAGCGCATCTAGATTTCAGATGGTCACAAAAGCACTTGGAGAATGAAGTGCAAGTGGTGCTCATCTACCCGCGGTTTCTTAGACCACCCAGATCGGTCGCTTCATCTTCCGGCAACCTTTGTTAAGGACTCCTTTGACGAGGCTTGCGACATTATTTTCCCCAGTCTTTCGCCTGAACTTTAGATGGGCTCAACTCAATTTATCTTTTCCGTTTGTATCCCCTTTTTTGCCGGTAACCTCTATTCGCAGACCCCGTGAATCTTTTATCTTTTATCTTTTACTTCCTTCATTAATGACACAGCAATGTACATCAATTTTCAGGAAGGGGGCCGCGGCCAGCCGAGGTCTGCCAGGTGGGGAAGTTGGCCGACGGTGGGAGGATTCGAACCCGCGACCTTCAGGTCCAAACGCCGCCTCCTTACCCGCTTGGCCACCACTCGTGAGGCACGCAGTTCAACCGTGTGGAAACAATCAAGATGAGTGCCTGTGTATGTCTGTTTTGGGGAGAAAGATTACAAATTTTCGTTCTGTTCCGCATTCACATCGTTCTGATTATCTTGACTCACCTAACATCGAAGATGACTGATAATCGTTTGTACTACCAACTGTCATTCTGCTCAGTCTGAACTGGTTTATCAGCACGGACTGACCAGCATTGGACTGTTGGACAAATTTGTGGCATTTGCACGAGGGTTTGTCGCGGATTTGAGTTCTCCCCCATGGGGCCGGTCCACTTTCCCACCTGGCAGCCGTCATTTAATCAGCACCGCTCTTCTCAAAAATAATTCACACTGTCGTCTTGTGAATAAAGGAAATCAAAGAAAGAAAGTAAATGAAACATTTTATGCGGGACAGTGCTATTCGTCGTACTAAGGTTACCTGCAGAGAAGTCGTCTGTCAGTAGGGGTCGATTACTGTGCACTAGCAGCCAGTGACCGTGCAAATCAGCGGCGGATAGGTGCCACATCGAGTGCTGAAGTTGAACGAACCGTTCAGAGCTTGCCCGGTAGCGTAATGGCTAAGACGTTCGACTCAGATTCGTTCGTCCCGGGTTCGCGTCCCAGTTTGGGTGCGCGGTGGATAAGCACTGCTCATGATTCCTAACAAGCTGGATGAAACAGCTGTATAGTGCTTCCATGGGTTCTTAATGGTGATTTGAGCGATAATATCATATGGTGAATTATTTCATGAAAACATTCTACCTCTTACTACTAACACACCGTACTGTTCGCTTGGATTCACACGTGCGCAACACAGTCTGAAATAGACCGGACAAAATAAGGCCGATAAGCAGATCAGCCCGAATGAACACTTACGCAACCGAATCCATTACGACAAAACACCAAATACACGATACAGAAGCATCCATTCCCACCGAAGCGAGTGCCAAATCAGTCCTGTGTGTTGTTCACAGATTCTCTACACAGCTTTTGCTTTTTTCGTTCTATCCCCGAGACTCGATTAGAATCTCTCGTGTTTGTATTTGACCAGCCGCCTAGTTTCTGGACCCGGTTTACGTAGATTCGTGTTCTCGACAAACTTCATCGTGTTCTGGCCCAACTGCGAACACACAAAAAATGAACCCAAAAGCAAAATGGTTACGACGATCAGTGATAACTATTCTACACTTGTTTTGTAAATACATTCACACGAAATGAGTTTTAAAAAAATGAAACAGATTTGTTCTCGTAAAACTAATAGTGCAATTGAGAAACTACACAGTATGTGACGAACAAGCTCGTTTTCAGTTATTCGTAATCTTGCCAATACATAACATTACATATGCAATTCTGTTTTTGGGCGCAAAACGGCGGATCTTAGAGACGGATCCATACGGTCTCAGCTATGGATAAAACTCGGGGCTTCATCAGTCTTCATAACCTAATTGTTCGTCAAACTGTGCTGTTTCTGACTGTGCTCTGTGGGATTATTCGAAAAGCTAATAATGCAATCTCCTATCGATTTTCCAGTGATACATCGATTAATAATTAAAAAAGACTATTTCGATCAGCTTATCAGTTTCACTCCGAACTATAAAAATAAGAACTTGAATGAATTATATGATGTGAAAATGAGAAACGATTCAACTGATATTTGTTCAAAACGATAACGTGCTTTATCGCCTTGCAATATGATGAACCTCAAATACATTAGTCACAGATCATTTGGTTGCCTAGATTCATTCATTGTACACTGGTCATATATTCTCATATGACCAAAACGTTTTCCAAATTTCGCCAAGTCATCTGACGGTTAGCTGATTTTGGCAGTCACACCTGACCTTGGACTAGTTTTACATGATCCGGTGCCATTTCCGTAGTTCTTCGTTCGACGGTCGATCGTGGCTTTGCCAACTAAAAGCATCTCGACTACCGAATACTCGCCAAGTCTTCGCTATTTCCCGATATGCGCGTCCATCGTTGGTCACGTCATCTGTCAAATCACCTACCAGACGATATTCATCCACACGGATGTAGAAATTTTCCTACACGAATATTTGTAATGTGAAACGAAGAACGAGTTGGCTATGATGAAGTGGAAAAAAGGCCTTCGAATTTAATCTTTTAATCTTTTTTTCCTTTATCAATGGAAGGAAAATTTCAGGAACCAGGTAACGGGCAACTGATGGATGCTGTCATAGGCCAGATACGAGTACATAGATCTGGACGAGAGCGCATCTTCTTCTTCTTCTTTGATTGTCGTGTTTTGTAAGAATACCTGACTTCAATTCATCTTGTCATTCTGTGTAAATAAACCAGAGAAAGAGAGAGAGAGAGAGAGATCTGTTCGCAAATGTCCAGCTGAAATCTAGCAGATGTAGCAAAGCATGCATGAAAGCTTCGTGGCACGGATCTCCTTATAGTTTGAGCCAAACTTAGAATCCATTATTCTGACAACAAATTGATGGTAGACAAGTGGTGGAAATTGTCCGATGATCCGAAATTGAAATCTATCCGAAAACGGAACAGCGGAATAGAAAGTCAAGTGGAATAAACTAGCAGTGAACGATGCTGGTCAAATGGATTGAACGTCTTTCATCCCTAAAAGATCAGACGTTCGATTCCCTGATCCGTTGCCGGTAGATGACAATTGGTTATGGTCTGCTCGATCACCACAATTGGCCTTTTGGGACCTTATGCAACTTCGAATTTCCGAGTTATGGTTGCCGTTTCCCCTTAATGGTCGTGAGAGAACGCCCCTCATATTATACTCATAAGGAATTAGAATCCAAGGAAAATGTTATTCATAGCATGAACCACACGGGATGTTAGTTGATGCTCCAAACGTGATTCGGTTCCAGTGAAACTCTTTAAAGTTGTATTCCAGTTCAACTTTCAGGTTCACGGTTATCTGTCCGTTTTCACTACATTCATCCATGAAATGTGTCACAAGAAACTATTTTTATATGAAGGATTACAAACCGAGTAAGCCTAAAATCCGCGTTTTGAATAAGAAACCGTCAGAAACCAATCAAAAATCAATGAAATTTTTATTGGCAAACGATGAGTCAGAGTCCGGACGAATTAAGCTTTCCAATTCTATTAAAAAATTGTCTGCTATCGAAAAATGCACATCAAATATTTCATTATAATCATATTAGTCATTCAGTCATTGGTCGAGGCGACCATCGAGATAGGCTGGTTCCATATCTATCAAGTACATTCAGACTGGCTGAAATCCCACCGGCTACCGAAATCGTATAGTTTGTTTGATCTAACTTGACCTGGGATGAAAATACACTACAATTACTTCAGCAAAACTGTCTTTTATTTCAAGCAAATAATACCTATACGCTTTTTGGCCAACTCAGACGTTGATAGGGTGAAGTTGTATGGCTTCTGTTAAAACCTGAACAAAATGCCGTCCAAAACTGCATCTCCGCAGAGCGATTCAAGGCCAGGTTGTTTCAGTGTATGAATGAAATCATCTTTTGAAAATGTGTCTCGGTTGAATGCTCAAATCAATTTAACGGACTGACCATTATTCAAAAAGCATACCTTCTATCGTGAAATTTACTATCAAAAATCATGATTTGTAATGACTTCCATAAGAATATTCCTTTCTTAGTGTTTGTTCTAAAGATCCCGTACCGGATGACTCAGATCTTGTTCGGACGCAGAGATAATGGAATTAACTCAATCGCCTTTTATTTTTGTCAAACACCGAATAGTTTGTGATCACCGGGTAAATCTCAGCAAGGCGCTTCAGTGTCACGTGATCCTCACATTAATCCATTGCCATTTTGTGATTGGCAGAGAAGAACTAATTCTTTGGGCCCAGAAATCGTTTGCTCACGATGTGTACATACACGTGTCACTGGAGAATCCAATCGAAGAACCGCTTCTCAAAGTTGTCGAAGCACAGGTCTTCTCTTCCAGTTCGTGCGATCCCCTTGTCAATGGGAACTGACAAATTTTTTCCCCCGAAGTTGGAAAACTAATCAAAAATGTACACGTTCCGCCCCTTGTTCCCTCTTATCATTGCGATTGGGTCACAACTAGGGCGGGTTGTTAAATGCCTGCGATTTGATCCATTTAGGGATTGGCTCGAAATGAATAGCGTTTTTGACGATGTCCATTCCACGATGATCTATTCGCCCGTAGCATTAATCTACCAATAGAACAGCTACTGTTCCGATGTCTCGGTTACTACGTGTTACGTATCTGAGTGCAAATGTTCATTATTTCTCTAATGTGCACCTGGTTATGTTTTAAGGATCCTACGGATCGAACGGGGCTTGCCCGGGGCTCTAAGCTGTCAACATGAACGGAACCTATATGAGATCTCAACAATTCTTAAGCCAGGCGGAATTCGTGAGTTAAAAGCGGACTGGTGATGAAGATCAGTCAAATGGATGCATTTTTCTCTCCGATGGTAGTTTACATTCTGTTCACATATTACTGGTATCAAGTTTTGACAAATTACTTACAGGAAAGGATTCACAATCGATTAAAAGTTGCCAAGTGTATAAGTGAATGACAATAAAAAGAGCTCGAACCTGGAAAATCACATCAAAAAGCCGCGATATTCACTGTCTAACCCTCGCGTTCTAGCAACGAATGGGATGCGCAAGGGAACATATCAAATTGGGGCTACAATTCAAACTCTCGTATGACTTGTCATGAAATTTTGGTGCTCAAAACAGCAAACGTTTTACCTCCGAAATAATCAAACAGACTAGTAGTCAAAGTAATGGATGGATGGATAGTTATCGTGAGTTCCTCTGCAGATAACAATAAGAAGTGACTTCTCATGTTTCCCCATATATCGGACAACTTTATTTGAGGCAGTGAAATTAGCTGTCATTGGCGCATCATTCTAATCGATCCCAGGTTGCCGTATAACCCGGGTTTCGTGCAAAAATTTCTATTGTTCATTGGACAATTTGCTTCTTATGTTGAAATTGACAAACTGAGATCATGTCACCTATGGATATTCAACATTGCCCGTGGGCAAAATTCATGCTGTCGAAAATACAATCAAAAGCCTTTTTTTTATCCGTGCACTAAAAAGATCGTTGACATAGCCCGGGAGCTGACGACTTAATCGCTATGATTGTTGACCTTGAAATGAGTTGAACCGATTAGCAAGAACAATAAAGGGTAGGCATTGACGATGGCTTCAAGTTCAGTTTTGACAACCACGAATCCAGTACTAACACAATTCGTTTGCAGTTGTTACTTCAAAGCGGGATAACAAAAACAAGGAATGATGAAAGATCAACGGCATAGAGCTAATCGAACAAGAGCGAGACGTTCGAAGGCAAGACTGACTGCCTTATGACATAGTGTCTTGAATCATTTATTAGGAGTAGGAGTTCTTCGAGCGCAACCCAATTGGTTCATTCGCAGCGGTCCACTGGCTACAGGTTTCATATTTTTGTGCCGTCTATAATCGATCGGTCATCCGGACCCATTGTCCACTTATTACCTATCTCGGACAACAGCAAGGAACGTGGCAGGCGCTTTGTACGCATCCGCAAAGCATGTTTTCACAACTTCAAACTATTCTCCTTCAATGCCTCTTCTAAAAATGGAAACCTAGATCATAGTACCTTACTTCTAATCCCAGAGTTGCTGAAAAACATCCGACCACATTCAATCAATATTGCATGGATGAAACACCGGATGCGTTTGTGCATTGATAGCTCTCAACGGCCATTCTTCCGAGTCATACGAGATTGTGTCGGCATCCTTTAATTTGTGTGATCATTTTCCAACCATATTTTTTCTGGATATTTATCATTTGGTCAAAACGGTCTGTTGAAAAAAAGACCAATATTTTATCTGAATCAAAGTTAACATGACCGAAATCTGAACCGGACAATTAGTCCACTCTGTTCTCGGCCCGATGTCTGAACTCTATTCATACGACTGTGTTTTGCACGTCTGATCATTTCCACCGGGTTTGATCTTCGTGTTGAAATCCCGTCATACGGACTTGTTAGACCTTCCAAGGAAGTTATCCTTGACGTACATGTATTCGGCAGTTCTTTGTTTGACAAACTCGATCGTGCATTCGATAAACGTTTTCCAGTGTAGCCCCGTTGACTGGCCCTAGTCAGCAATCTGCGATTGGGGTGACAAATGAAAACGATTCCAAACTTCGAATCATTTGAGATTCAGGGCTTTTAATCCAAACCGACAATGAGTATTTGTTCATTTTGCTGGTAGATTTCTTCCTCGCGTGTGTCCCAATGACCAGTCTACCACCTTCGTGTCACGTGATTTAGTTTGGTACGGCCTCTCAATCACTTGCAGGGGGGACCACCCCCGCGAGTGTTTGAACATTCCGAGCCGATCATTAGCCCAGTGATATTCAGCCGGTGATGCTCTCCCTTATGTAATGCATATTTATATGTATAGTCGGAGGTTTTGTAACCAAACTTTAATGGGATTTCCAGTTTCCGCAATTTCTTTGCTATATTCAGTTGCATCTTAGGTTGTAACTATTCGTACACGCGCCGGTGATTTGTGTTCGGATCCCAACACAATCGATCACAATCACAGCAACTATCATGAATAAAAGTACTGAATTTTTCCACAAACCGATCGGCAAACGCTTCATCAATTTGGGGATATTACTGGTATGAGTAAAATGTCCCTGACCGTTTTGAATTTGTACGAACGGAAATACATTGCTTGTATTCGCGAACGTCGGTCTTGAACGACTATGGTTCATGAATTTTGTGATTAGGCACAGACGTCACCATGCGACCGGCAATGATCGAGGGGTCAACATCGTGGCACCTCCATCGCGAACGCTGCGATTTTGACTTACCCCCTCGACATTTGCAATTTCGTCTTCATCCAATTTGGCAAATTGTTGCGGTTCATGTACTGAAATTCAATCCATGAGAGGCAGTTTGAGAGGCAGTTTGAGAGGCTTACTTAGCCACTTACTTTATCCCAGCATGCATTACTGGTCAGATCGTTAATTAGGTTGCTTACGTAATAAATACGGGGGCATTTAAGGTTCTTGTTTCTGCGTATCTTGTCCCGCGGATGTGACTCATTGAAGAGCACCACACTCCAATATGTTCTCGCAAAAATACCTGGTCTTCCAGATTGCAGTCGATTAGGGATGGGAATCGCAAAAAGGAACATCAAGAACAACAACTGCAACAACTACTACAACACTTACTACAAAACAACTAGTAGTACAACTGCAACTAGCACGACAACAACTGCCACAACTACAACCACAACTGCAACGGCGACCATTACAACAACAATAACTACTACAATTACTGTTAATAGAACCATTGCAATGACAAAGACAACTACTACACCATTTGCGACAACTACTACTATAGAAACAACTAGTAGTACAACTACACATGGCAGGATGACAACTGCAACAACTACAACCACAACTGGAACAGTGACTGCTACACCAACAATAACTACTAACTCTACTACTACTGCTATTGCCACTACTACTATTGCTATCAATAATATTAATAATAGTAGGACAAATGAAACAGCAACGACAATAACTGCTGCTACAATTGCAGAACTGAACCAATAACGACTACAAATACAACAACAAGTACTTCATTAAGTCTGAACCAAACCGGTTTGGATTTTCAGGGTAAAGGAGCAGTACCTCGAGAGTTTGACAGGACCACTTCTAATCCATCTTGTACGAGTTCGTTTCATTTTGTTCAAACAAAGGGGCGGCTCTTACCTTATTTAACACCCTTATGGGTTTCTTTCAATTCGTTTTCATGGTCTTTGTGCTATAGTTGTCAAACCTTGTTAAAAAATTTGTGCAGTTTTCCTGTGTACAAAAGGCACTTTGTACGATCTACGCATTTGTTACCCTAACTCCTTCCAAACTACACCTGTGTGACACTGACTTTAACAAAACAAGTAAACTCACCGTGCTCTGTTTGAACCGGTACACATCAACGTCTCGTGTATTCACTCTCTCTCTCTCTCTATGATCCCAATTGGGATGGTACTATGCCTCATAGCCTGCGATCCAGGCGAGGTAAGCATATAATCATTGATAGAACTGCCCATTGTCATTGGGACAAATGAGTTGGCCCAAAAGGTACCGTAGACCGGAAGGCGAAACTCGGGTGTGGCTTTGATACACGAGTTCCGATCGGACCATGATCAGCAATTATCGAAATTCAAATAGTGTAAATAACGTTTCCTGTGATTTTGTCACAGAATCTTCGACTATCTAGGTTTACGAAGACTAAGATTACTACCGGAGGGTGGGGACATGAGCACGAACAATCGTCGCATCACAAAAATCAGCCACGAAAACTTTCGCTTTCTACAATTCGACCGTCATGCTAATGTGTTTAACACTATCTGCCTATCCTGACCTCGGTCCTCCAAATGGACACACGCGAGATGACCATTCAATGGTAAAACTTCACCAAAATTTGATACTGTCATGGGAATTTTGTAATCATAGGCTCGAGTGGGTCAGACACATTCGTTCAAAATGGTATATTGTATACGATGGATTTGTGCATGGTTTCTAGTGGATTCGGGGATGTGAATGCATGCACACTGAGTCGACAGGGTTACAATGTTATCAAGATTGCAAATTACCCGGGCTTATGTGTTTACGGCCACGTGAGTTCAACTTAGCGTGATCTGTCAACCAAGACGCATGTCGGTCAAATACAAGTCCCCACCAAATGGGCATTGTTCAAAATAAAACAATGCACATAAATAGTAATAATCTAAAATCCCTACCACTCAGGTAACCATTACCAAGATAGTATTCTAATCGACCGTCTAACCTCATACGGATCTAGTTGGATCGAGGGTTACACACATACAAACACATACACACTGCTTTGTTGTTTTGTTTTGTTCGTCATACACTTGGTTGTCCAGTGTGGGACATACCACCCGGTTCGTCGTGCAGTGCAACTGAATTGCAGTTTGAATTAGTTGGCCTTCGAGAAACGATTCTTCTTTGAGTGTACGGAAAACGCGCTCGTTGTTACTGAACTGAAACCCGTAAGACCGTGTCGAAGAAGTTTACCAACGTCCGTTTGCCCGTGTCTTTAGACTTCACCCTCCGGAGACCGGATGAATCCATACACGACGGATGCTGACGAATATAGGCCAAGGTCACTCGCGGGCCAAATAAAGTATCAAACTAAAAACGGAAGGCAAACAATGAACCAACCGCATTTGTACACTAAAGATCAACGATAAAAAAAATTTTTGGCAGTGATCATAACTGCGGTCGACCGTCCGGTTCTGTCTCTCTCTTTTTGTCTACCTTTTGTCCGATCACGAAATTGATTGTTGTGTTCCAAACGCTCGAGCATTTGAATCGCACGCGTAGTCCGAAGTCGAATTTCACGAGGTCGTTCTCACCGGGGCCCTGCGTGTCTTCGATTTCCGTATCACGTTCACGCCGGCATTCGACAATTCATCAATAAGGCCTCGAAAGATATTCATTTCTATTCGCTTTGTCAGTCATAGTAAACTAACGTGACTATCTAGATCGAATTCTTGGTCATGGGTTATTCGTCCAAATTGAAGTGCAACCAGATGGTTGGGTGGAACTCCGATCAATATTATTTCTAAACAAGCTGCGCATGTTAGATTACTGGTAGTCAGCCGGATCAATTTTCCTATTAATGTTCATTGAATCCTGTGCAATTTGGATGACTCATTAAAACAGACCAGAATCAATCAATCGAATCGGAAATCATTATTGGATTCTTACTTGAAGTAGTGACGTTGACCGTGATTGGTCTTACTGGGTCGGGGACCCAAATCGCTTCCAAATGTTGAATCTATGCACCTGAAGGCAGTATGAAGATCCCAACAATACACTGATATATATATATATGTCTATAGTCTTGAACGTAACATTTTTGGTTGGATGCCGTTGAGCGAATGATTGATCGCTTTACACTTTACTCAGTCGTCGCAATTTTGATTGGTTGAATGTAATGCAGGCGATAGCAAAACTGCACCGGGCTATTTTCCTTGACTTACATATAGTCTCATTATATTCATTCTTAACTTTGTACATGATTCGTAGGCCAAGTATTTTGAGAAGACTTATTGCTTTCATCAATCGATATTCTTCTCACCGTACGGACTCAATTCCACTTCGTTTTAAATTGCTTTCCTTCAATTGTAAATGATATCCTATATAATTCACTCAGTCTATTATAGGATAGACGCGACTGGGCTCTTTGATTAAAAGTTGACACACATCAGTTCAAGTGACTTGAAATTTGGCATATTTCTGTATAAACAATTTATTAGCCGAACAGTAAATCTGTGGGACTGTTGCACAATTAACTTTCCCTTATCAAATTATTCATCTAATTTGACATGGCGTATTATTCACTTTAAATTATTTATACATTCTAGCAATTTGCCAGTAAAGAAAACTGGAGAAAACCGGAGCCTAGATCAACAATTTTTAATAGCTAATTTTTGTTATTCTGTCTGATCTGGCGAACTGTGTGTCTTCGTTTGGCATAACATGAATTCCAATGGCATGCTGTCCAATTCTAACCACATATTACTCTTATTACAGATGCCCTTTATGTGTTTTGTCAGTTGACGTGATAGGACAAGTTCTGCGGGATGCGGTAACTTGCTAATCGTTCTCTCACACTTGTCATCGGCTTTATCGGATAAACAAGGAAAGATTTACTCAAATTTGATCAACATCTCTGTGAAACTTTCGACCGAGTTTGACAAGAAGCTAGTATGACAAAATTACACACGTTCGAATTTTCCCTATCTCTCGTACCGTGGGCATCATATTGCCTCAGTAAGCGAACGATTTCAGTCCGAGTTGGTGCAGTTTGTTCCTTGGTCATTTCTTGTAAGCGGCAACTTTTCTCTGTGTTCAGAAATTCGAGGCCATTGTTTTTTTTATTCGTTAATGACTTGTCCACCACCTATAACCCAGGCCATTCCTAGGCCGGTAACGCGGCTCCCCCTCTCTCCACCAACACTGGTAGTGACGGTTTTGTCAAGAACATGTCTCGAGCAAATCTTATCCTGATATTCGAACAGTTAGTTGCTTCCAAAATGCTTCTTGTTTCAGTCTGTTTGAACCACCATACCCTCCGCATACATTTGTCCTTTGACTCGTCCGATTTGCTTATCACAGACTTTGTTTCTGTCCGAGACTTATTCATTCGTTATTCCCTATGCGGATCTTTGTTCATATCTGAACAATCACATTGAAAAACCGATTTGTCTTGTAGATCAAATTCACAATTTGCAACGCCCAGGCACATACTGGCCAGGTCATCTCGGCTGATGGTAAAACACTCGTGACCTAAACACCGACCTCATTTGTTACGACCAAACGGAAACTGATTTGTGCCCGGAGCACTATCGATAAGTTGAAAAATGATGTAACTGACATTGGTGAGAAATTCTGTCTGTCGGACTCTTGTTGATATTTCGATAAATTGCCGAGATTGCAAACCGTCAGAGTGACTCGGAAATGAAATACAATCTTGCTTATTTAGACCGAGAGTGTTTCTGAGTCGAAAACCAATCATATTTGCCTAATTCACTGTGATCACACGTCCAGAAGGAACTACGCAGATTCACCTAATTCACTTTCCGTGGTAAACGCCTACGCCAAAGAATGATATTATTTGGCCACTTTGTGACAGGTCTATTGATTGGTGAACGTAAGTTCTAAACCCTTCTTCCTTTTTTTCGCATAACAACTACCATTACGCCCACATAACGAACACACTGTGTTCATGTAACCTAATGTTTTTCCCTACTGAATTTGATACAGTGAGTGAGTTACCGCCAATCTGTTTTTTTTTACAATCTCTCGGTTGAATCTGTTTGCTCTGACCGCTTCCGTTCGTTCGGGGACCACGGACTCAGTAAATTGTACTAGATTTGGTTAAACAATCCCACACAGGTGTACACGTTCACTTACGACGTAAACACGACACACACACACACACACACGCACACACGCGTGGAGATACCTTCTAATCACAAGTGTGATACTCAACCAGTTTGACTTCGGCTTCTCCGTCTACTCCTCTATCGGTTGGAATTTGGGAGATTTACTGCGGTTCCTTTTTTTCCAGCAAATACAAATTACTAATTCCCGTGACTAGTTTGCGTGTTTCGTGTGCGTAAAGATGTCATGTTATATACGGAACATTAGTCAGCATTGTTGGAATAGTGCCGGTGTCCTTGACCGAAGTTGAGAGGCTAGTATAGATAATATTTTAATCACCGACTCTGTTTTGGGCAATTCATCAAGACCGATAGAGAGAGTATACGTTCGAGCACACACGGAAGAAGGTAGTCCTATTCGCGTTGGCCAAGCGGATAAGGTCGTGGCGTTTGGACGTGGAAGTCACTGGTTCGAATCCTCACACCCCACTTGGCAGCCCCCGGTAAGCAGCGGCCCCTTCCTGATAAAAGATGTACATTGTTATTTCGTTAATAAAGGAAGTAAACGATAAATAAGACAACTAATGTTCCCATTACAACATAAAGTAGACATGACTCAACCTATCACATTACTGGTACGAAATGTAAACCCCAAACTATTGGTATCTAGTTTGGCTATGCCTATCAGCATGCACCAATCAGCGCTTTATGCTCAGAAACCGTTGACCTTGAGTATTCGTCTACCTTGGCCTTGATCCACACAGCCTGCATCCGCCTGTCACTCTACGTCATCGGTAACTGTATATATACAAATTGCCATCCAGTTCAAACTACTATATTCTTCACAACCTATTGTCCGCAAACTTCAACGTCTTGCTTTAAAGATCGAACAGCGTGAACGAAATGATTGCATCTCGTGACATGTTTTTTCTAGTTTAACAAATTTTATAACTGTTAAAATCGAATAAGGATCGATGAGATTTACAGAAATCGCGATGGACATCACCTCCTTGATTGCTCTTTTTCGAATGACTATCGTCTCTGGAAAGATCACATCTTCCATCAAGACGAATTGCATTAGCAACTATATCAACATGCAACTTTCCGGTAAGAGAATAATCGCACACGTTTAACTCCATTCTGAAGTGGAGAATGAACTTTCTCATCAATTGTTCCCCAAAAGAACCTGCATTGCCAAAATAGTGGATGGTATGCGCACTCGGTCCAAGAAGTATATTGTAAAGATCAGATCTGCACAACATTCGATACTTCCTGGTGTTTCCAAAATTGTTTCGAGTTCGGTTTTCGACTCAAATTCTAGCCGAGTGCAACCGAAAGGCACTCAAAAAAGCGCCATCTTAGCACAAGATTTGACCTTCAGCCTGACTTTGTAAAACAAAGGTAATTGATTAACAAAAGAATTGGAAACATCAATGAAAAATCCACACCACCAAAAAATAAAAATAGAGCACACAATTAAACCACATTCTCTATGCGATCGATAATTTTGGGACGTTCCTGTTCAAATAACTGAGAATAATACGTGGCATTATCTCAAAAGAGGGGTATGAATATTAACGTCA